>APFE030331293.1:28711-58321 GCA_000404065.3 Pinus taeda | reverse complement strand
GTACAACAATATAATAAGGGGGTTGTACTAATAACAATAAGGGGTTACACTAGTAGTATAGGGGCCTAACAATCAACAGCACAGATAGCGTAACATCCACACCAACAAACATTATGGGGCATCTCTGGCACGAGAGAGCTCCCAAACATCATAGCAAGCTACCCAAAATATCTAAATGCGGTTATTCTTCTGTCAGAAGAAGAAACCTCCAAACCATGCTGCTTATTGAGGGAATCAATCAGTTGAAGAGACAGAGGGATATATTAAGACCTCTCAAGCCTCAAAAGGCTCAAGATCGTTGTAAAGAGCTATAAATATCTGAAAGAAAAATGTAATACGGGTTCAACTTCTAGAGACTGTAGAGACTTTGCTACTCAAGTGTCTCATCTTCATTCATTAGTAATACAAGCTTCTTTTGTTGTTATATGTTAAATATTCCATTTTCTCTTATGTTCTAAGCTTGCACTTGAACAGTTTGTTCATGTTTTATTTTGTGTCTAAGGCCAGATAACTGTCAACTTATCTCTACTTTGATAAATTAGATTTGCAAGCTTCTTTTCTACCTGTAGCTAGCCATTCATATATGCATCTGCTAGTATAGACAGTATTTTCTTTTGTTGCTTGTAGCTAGCCATTCATTTATGTTTATGTATGCATCTGTCGGTATGGTCAGTATTCTCCATCCATTCATTGAAACTACAAACTGTTGAGCATTAGTGGTCTAAAGCCTTGTAAGTTGAGGGTGTTCATGCATGTCTTGAGTAAAAACATAGTTAAAATGGTTATCTGGCTTGATCCAAACCATCATTTATTCCAATAGTTTAGAGAACAATATTGAAGATGATATGTTACCAGGCATCTCCGAGCTGCAACCTAGGAGAGTATCCTGGAGTGATAACATAATTGGCGTCATTACCAGGGAGAGGAAACTTAAGCTGAACTTCCCTGGGAAACGACACAAATCTAGCTTTGATGATAGACAAAGTCTGGGCACATTTTTGGTTGTAATCATCTATCTAGCGACTCTACTAGAGGTTGAACCTCTTGGTGACTCCACTTCATAGTTCTAGCTCAGTTTTTGAGGCATACTCAAAGAAATCCTCAGAAGCTACAAGCTGACCCAGTACCTAACCCTGAAAAAAAATCATCAAAGAGAGAAAGGTATTGCAGAAAGGAGCATCAAGTTCAGGTAAACCTAAACAATCTCATATATCTCTTCAAGAAAGTCCTGTAATAGAACAAATACATGTTGAGAGTATAGCATCTAATATTAGCAGTGAAGAAAAACTCTCAGAGATTCATAAAGCTCCTTATTCTTTATGATTTCCTTTTGTTTTATTCCCAAAGGAAACCTCGCCTCCTATCCATCTTACTCCTTCAGTCCTGTCAATCACTCCTTAGCCCTCTATCATTCAGACTGCCAGTGCTCTTTTAGCCACCACAGCTATGGCAGGTCCACAAGCACCCACCAAAATGGAAAGAATCATAGCTGCTAGGTATGGACCTCTAATACTACCCACTCCTTTGAATGCCATGCCTACTGGAGAGTATCAAAAGTATATGCCTAGGTTCACTGGAACTAAAGGTGTTTCAGCTGAAGAACATCTTGAGTCATTCTATAGCTATGCTGATAACCTGGATATTAGTGAAGATGATGTCTAGATGAGAGTATTTGTCCAAAGCCTAGATGGAGAGGCTAGAAAATGATTCAGGGAACTGACCCCAGCATCTATAGCAGATATTGAGGCCTTAGATGATGCATTCCTAAAGCATTGGGGGGATAAGAAGGATCTCCTTTACTACCACACTGAGTTTGGGAACTTATAGAGGGAAAATGGTGAGCTGTTGTTTGATTTTAATAAGAGATTTAACCACATGTATAGCAAGATACCAGCTAAAGTGAAACCCACCACTACCTCTGCTAGGCTCATTTATGCCAGCGCCTTTGATTCTGACTTTTGTTTACTATTGAGGGAGAGGAAATGTGCTTTTTTGGCTTATATGCAAGATGTAGCTCTAGAAGTAGAATCAAACATCATGGCTACAGAAAATCTCAAAGGTAATGCTAATAGAAGGAGATAGAGGGGCAAGCCTTCATCATCTTCAGATCCCAAGATCGATAAAATGGCTAATATGATAGAGTCATTAGCCTTTGAAGTTTCCAAATTAAAGGTTAAGTAACATTCTAGGAAAGGAAGGGCTCCTAATACCTTTGCTCCTCCAAATCCAAATCCATATAGAAGGGAAAATGACCAGTTGTAGATCTTGCAAAGAAACAAAGATGCGAATGAAGACCAAAGGGTGAAGACCCCTTTTCAAAATGTAGTCATGGAAGAAGAGTAGTTTGAGGAAGATGATGAGATCCATTGTATGGAAGACAAAGGAAGCACCACTTTTTTAACCAAAGCTGCCTATGAGAAGTCATTATTCAATGACCAGATCAGCTAAGAATGGGATGGTGAAGCTGTTCTACAAACTGAAGATCACCACCAATATAATTTGAGGTCGATGATGAATAATTTCAAGGAAACTCCTATTCGTAGAGCTACTCTCCCTGTGGAACAGCAAGCTAATAAGTAGAAGCAACCAGTAGTTGATCCTATCATCCTCAAAGCTCCAGCCATAGAGGTGAGAGGCCTTGACAAGTCCCCTTCTTCTTTCAGTTTTCAATCAGAAATTCAAAAGCCAAGAATACCTATGCCTCTTATTGAACCAGGGAAGAATGAGTCGTTCAAGAAATCTATCCTTGAGGCTCTTAAGCCTAATGCCATCCAACCTTCCCCTGACTATGTAAATCTGTAAGATGACCAACCAGATGTTATTCTCAGCCCAATGATTGAAAATTGTGAAGACAGCTCCCCATCATTCTATGCCTCTCTGACTATTCATGATAAAATCCTTCATAATTTCCTTCTAGACACTGGAGCTAGCCATAATCCAATGCCCAAGGTTGTCATGGATAAGCTTGGTCTTGACATTACCAAGCCTTATCAGTTGGCCTCTACGCAGCTTAAAAAACTAGTTTGCCAAATCACAGAGGAAGAAGGCTCACAGATTTGGGACATGTTCTTTGATGGGGCTTGCTCTAAGGAAGCTACAGGAACAGGTGAAGTCCTTGTATCCCCCACACAAGAATGCAATGATTCATATTTTATATTAACTTTTCAAGTCACAAATGACACAGCAGAGTATGAAGTAGACCTTATCATTCAGCAGGTGTACAAAACCTTCCAAGAAAAACATCCAAGGCTGAAAGAATACATAGATGAGGTGAAATATAGACCATCTCTGCCTGATAATATCAAATGCTAGAAATTTTTTGAAGTAGATGATCAAATCAATAGGCTTTTGCAAGTCTTTGATGAATTTGATGATATCCACATTGACCAAGATAGAGAAACCTTTGATAGAAAGGTAAAAAGGGTCAATTTTCAGTTTGGTGATTTTTTTCTCAAAAGATGCATCAAAGGAAGGAGGAGATGTTTTTGATGGCCCAGTCAATGGGTTGTTCTTCAAACATTATTTTAGTTAAGGCTTTCAAGCCTTGGTATTGTAAATATGTTGTTTTCAAAGTTTTTATTTCATGCTAAATAGACTCCATGCCCAATGCAACACTAGGAGTAAGATTTGATCTTGTTTATTTACAGGAAAGGCATTGTTCTGTAGTTCTTGAAATCTCACAAGAAGGATTTCATCCCCAAAAGGAGCCAGTGTTAGCTTTGTTGGTGTTTGGCCCAAAAATGGATCTAAAACACTACCTCAGTCTTCAAAAGTTCTTAAGATCATCTAAAGATCCAAACAAGAGAGGGAGTAGAGCCCTTGGAAGGGCAGAAATGCACTATCGGGAGGCAAAAAATGCATTTAAACAGTCAAAAACCCTTATCGCAGGCTTAAAACTCAAGAACGCATAGCTACCACTAGATATGGTCGATCAACGGCCTATATCTAAGCAGCTAATCACAAATCGGTGGTCACAGGCAGTGGCAATCGGCGCTGGACACCGCTGATCAGCAATCGTCGATGATCAGATCGGCGGGTCGCAATCAGCGAAGGAAAATCGGTGGTATCGGCATAGACAATATGGAAGTTGTGACTATGATCGGTGACTAAACGTGGACCATCAATTGCGCGCACAGATTGACAGCCCATGTTACATGGCCGGATCGCTATTGGCACTATGCCACGGGCAGGGCCTATGCACATACATATGGGCGACCCGATAGCCAGGCCCGAAGACATTATATATGAGAATTCATAAATGTTGAAGTCCGCGCCAAAGCCATTTTTTAAAGCATTTTTCATGTATTTCGTTATATAATGAAATACAAAGGGAAACAGGGGTAGTGCGATAGCGATGGAACCCGGACCCGATGGGTTTCGGGAATCAAAATATATATACTTTCAAGTCTGAAAAAGCCCAATTTTTAATGTATTTCATGTATTTTCTTTATATAACGAAAATATGAAGGGAGCATTGGCCAGCACCAATTGCGATGATTCCCAAACCTAAAAGGGTCCGAGAAGTGAAATACATAATTTTTCAAGTCCACCAAAGTCCCTTTTTAATGATTTTCAATGTTTTAGGCACATTTTAAAAACACAAAGAAATCATGAAACAGACAGGATTTTGGGCGGGCCATGGGCGGTAAGTGGTTTAGGCCAAGTTCCACCCGATGCCATATAGCGGCTGCCACGTGTCCAAGATGAGGAGAGAGAAAACCACCCTCATCGGGCGGTTAACTCCAGTACAAAAGAGGCGCCCGAAATGGGTCATCACCATTGGATCTAAGACTCACAGATCAATGGTGGAGATGTGTTATCACTACAAGGGTGGACCCAAGAGGAGAATAACCCATATCTAAGGGTTTTTGGAAGTCCGAAAAGGACACAGAGTAGCAGGATGTCTCAGTATTGCTGCGTTTTCTGTTTTAAATAGAAAACAATCATGTATTAACAGAAAGGGGCCATTTAAAGGGATTATAGGGGCCCGAAGACACATTCCACCATATAACAGAGCCTAGGAAACATATTGTCGGGAAACAGGGGTTGGAAAGGGAAAGAGAAAGGCCACAGCACGCAGCTCTCCCAAAATAGAGACATCATGGGCATCAACAGCACAGACAGTGCAACAGCCACACCAACAAATATTTTGGGGCATCTCTGGCACGAGAGAGCTCCCAGACATCACAGCAAGCTACCTAAAATATCTTAATGTAGTTATTCTTCTATCAGAAGAAGAAACCTCTGAACCATGTTTCCTATTGAGGGAATCAATCATTTGAAGAGACAGAGGGATAGATTAAGACCTCTCAAGCCTCAAAAGGCTCAGGATCATTGTAAAGAGTTATAAATATCTGAAAGAAAAATGTAATACGAGTTCAACTTCTGGAGACTGTAGAGACTTTGCTACTTAAGCGTCTCATCTTCATTCATTAGTAATACAAGATTCTTTTGTTGTTATATGTTCAATATTCCATTTTATCTTCTATTTGAAGCTTGCACTTGAACAATTTGTTCATGTTTTCTTTTGTGTCTAAGGCCAGATAACTGTCATCTTATCTCTACTTTGATAAACTAGATTTGCAGGCTTCTTTGCTGCCTGTAGCTAGCCATTCATATGTGGTCATATATGCATCTTCCGGTATAGTCAGTATTTTCTTTTGCTGCCTATAGCTAGCCATTCATTTATGTTTATGTATGCATCTGCCGATATGGTCAGCATTCTCCATCCATTCATTAAAACTACAAATTGTTGAGCATTAGTGGTATAAAGCCTTGTAGGCTGAGGGTGTTCATGAATGTCTTGAGTAAAAACATATTTGAAATGGTTATCTGGCTTGATCCAAATCATCATTTATTCCAATATTTCAAAGAACAATATTGAAGGTTATATGTTACCAGGCATCTCCGAGCTGCAACCTAGGAGAGTTTCCTGGAGTGATAACAGGAACCAGAGTTCGATTTGGAGTGCACGAAGGAGACATTCATGGAAGCTAAGAAGTGCTTCACAGAGGCCTCCACTTCAGGTAATAAAGACAAACTAGAACTGAAGATGGACCCATCAATGCTCACTACCTTTCTAGAGACATGCATGAAGTTGTTGCGCAACAGCAAGGTTGTAAAGAGACTGCAAGAACTCATCACTAGGTGCGCTAGGTCAGGAGAACCGCACGTAGTCCAGAAGCTCGGGAAGCAGACAATGTGAATAGGAAGGGAGATGTGATTGACTATGCAAATCGAGGAATATGAAATGGATAAAGTGATTTTGGATTTAGGATAGATGTGAACGTCCTGCCAAAGCAGACATGGGAGCGCATGGGTAGGCCCACGTTGCAATGGTCTCCTATTCAATTGTGAATGGTGAACCAACAAAATATCCTACCAATGGGAAGATTGCAGGGAATAATGGTAGATATCGAAGGTGCGAGCGCACTTGTAGATTTCGAAGTGATAAAGATTGTCGATGATAGAAATCCATATCCTGTGCTACTAGGAATAGATTGGGCCACTGATATGAATGGAGTAATAAATCTAAAGAAGCGCAAGATGATTTTTGAGAAAAACTCACTACGCATAGTGGTACCTTTAGACCCTACGAAAGGATCGCGCTACACAGAGCCAGTGCATGATGATGAGAGTGACAATGATCTAGACTGTATCTATAAGATAACCGCTCGGGAGCAGGACTGGGTGAATCCAACAGCGGATGGCAGGATTTCATGGGAGCGCGAAAGCTCCTGCACCTCAGATTCAGATGAGGAAATAGAACAATGGCAGAACTGGTTACACAAGGTAACCACACTCAATTGCAACATGATGGTAAGATCACTGTGTTGCGTGACAATAGAGGTAAGAAATTTGCCTATGTATGATGGGTTGACAATGTTGGATGATTTCTTGAAGAAGTTTGAAAGAGAAGTACCAGAACAGCAGCGTTTTGATGCTCTAAAATGGGCACTGCACGCTATGCCCGCAAGGTGGTGGAGTACGCACCAGCAGAATTTTAAGGACTAGCGCGAATGCAGAAGGGTGATGCTTATATGGTTTGGAAAGCCTTAGCTTCGGATGGAAGTCGAGTATGATGGATGAAACAGCCTGCACGCCCACCTATCCACATAGGTACAGGTGTATGGTACGCAACATGCACGAACACACACCATCCTCATGATAGGAAATAGGAACAACAAGTAGGAGCAGGCAAGAAGATGGCGGGAATGACGAAGTATGGTAAAACCCAGCATGCCACAGATTATCCGCATGGAAGCCTTTGAAAACGTATGTAAAGCACTGGACACGGTTCACCATGTGAGACGCACTGATTGGGATCTGCACGTACCAACAGTTCTAGGGGCTTATAGGACCATGTGCAAAACCCTGGCCGCACAAACACTTCTGATGCTAGAGTATGAAGCAAATGTTGTAATCCGTATGAAACATTCAAAGCCTAGTTCGCGCATGACAGCACCCGTAGATACAATGGTTCGTGAAGACCAGAAAGAAGGAATCCCACAACTTGTTATAGACATATTTGGTCACTGCAACCCCAATCACATATGTCCATAAACCAAGGGCTTCTAAACCCCTAAAAGTGTTGTTTCATACCCTAAAGGAACAAGGTCAACTGATTACATCATTTTCCATAAGTTCTCCCTGAAAAACTGCTCATAACTGGTCAAAACTGACCATACAGACTGCTCCATGCTGAGGGTGCAATGCATCTCACCTGTCATATGCAAAGGGTGCGATGCATACTGAAAAGCCCTTCTGTAGGGTGCGATAAGTGAGAGCAGACAAATGGCAGAGACATTTTGCTAGGTGGAAATCTAGAGAATCTTCTAGAAACTGCTCATATGACATTTGCCTCTCTAAATTCGCCCAGGTATGAGTAAGAGATCATGAAATCTCCAAGTGGGACTAGTAGCTCTAAATGGACACTAGTTTTCCAGATAACACAGCTGCAAGAGATAGAACACATGAGACTTGGGAATAAATACAACATGGAAATATTAGACTCCGCGAACTTGAAAAAGAAAGTGTATGGTTAGGAGAGAAAAGTGCTTTGATGGATGCAGAGGTCAAGAAGCTGGAAGACAAGACAAAGGAAGAGTTTCTCGCTGAGAAAAATAGGATGATAAGACAAGGTTTGAATGATCATACTAACAAGTTTGAGAACTATCATCGTGAATTTCTTAGTCTGATGCCTTGGCTTGGACTACATATCGTCAAGCGTAGTGACCAGGGTAGTGCATTGCAAATGAGGACATGCGCAACCATAGAAGGTGGGGATTCTCCAAGAATCATGATAGAGGACAGGGTGGCACTCCACACGAGTAGTACAACCACCTGACTAGCCAAGGGAAGGACAGTCTTAGTGCTCCAGGTAGTTGGAAGGGAGTGCGAGACTATAAACTATCCTGCCCAGGAGTTGCACGCAGAAGCAGAGAGTCACAAGGCCCATGACCGCGCACGAGGGACTGTGCTGCTGCGCAGACTGGCCAGAAAGTAACCGTTGAAGTCACTAATCACGATGGGATGATCGACTTGAGGCCAAATGGAGCGGGTGGTGGGAATTTAAGATGCAATTTATGGGCAAGATTTGGGAACATCTGCTGCTAAGAAATCATTAATGGACTAGAATTGGGGGGAACAGTCGAATTCGAATTCAAAAGGTGTTATAAAATACAAGGGGCTTCCCAGCAAACAACACTTGGTCATTTGAGAATTGAGCGCTTGAGCAGAGCACTGATCATTGACAGCCGAACGATAATTGAGCCCCTGAGTTTGCAAGTGATAGAATATAGCCTAGATATGATGACAGCAACTAAGGATGGTTTAGGAATATAAGAGGTAACTTTTGGTGAGGCCACGCAAACCCCAATGATGGAGGATGTTCCAGAAGGTGTCGGGGTTGTGGCAGAGATCCCCAAATCACCGCGTACACCAAGAGCCAAGAAGGATAAACAGGCAATGGCTCCAATACACGTGTCCCCGAGGAACCTGCTGCGTTGCAAACTATCAATGGAAGAGAAGGGGAAAGTTGTCACTATAGAAATAGATGAGGAGGAAGAAGATTTGCAGGCCCTTATCATCACAAAGGAAGAAGATGAAGGCATGGAAGAGGATATTCAACCTACACACTTTGCGAAAAAATTTCCTACATATGTCCCCCCGCGAAATGGGAAGGCCAAAGTACCCAAGGACTTGGACGAAACCAAGAGTCCACTCCAGACCCCGCTTCTCCGAGACGGCATTGTGTTTGAATGCACGCACCTAGGCCGCATGCCAACCATGAAGTTTGAATATTGGGATCTCACTGACTACGAGAAATTCCCTCATCTGGAGACCGAGAATCTCATGAAGCGGAACAGCGTGAGGGTGGTGACAACATTAGAGCCGCAAAAGTGGCTGTGTAGAGTGGAAAACCTATCCCCATCATGGTAGACCTAATCCATCGCATTTTCCGGCTACCATATAAAGGAAAGGACCCTATGACCATATTGGAAGGGATGGGTAGTGATTTGGCCCTCGCGGAGGCCATGAAGACAAACTACAAGCTGGAGAAGAAGAAGAGGGGCTACACTATCTCCAACATCAAGGACAAAGGGGTACGCGTAGCAACCCAAATCCTGGTCGAAAAAATTATGAGAAAGTGTCACGCTGATGAGGTACCTGCACCGATGATCGCACTGGCCAAACAATGCACAGAGGTGGTCCAGTTTAACTGGGCTGAATTCCTCTGCACATAATTTTTGAAGAACTGTCACGAAGCCCAGGAGCAGGGTAAGACTTTCCACTGTGCATGGTTTTTGCTATCCATACTGCTCATAGCAGGGGAACTACTAGAGGACAGTCAATTCCCCCCCAATTGACAAAGATTTACTAGAGGCCGCGAAGTATGCTTCACTCTAGGCCACAAAGGACGCCAAAAGAATACGCGACAACAAGATCATCTGGGTGCTCATGGAGATGAACATATGGATGTGGATCAATCGGAGGTCAGACCTATCGCCCACGGTGTACAACAGCCTATAGAGTTTTGTAGAATTCAAATTCGACATGCATAATATATACATCAGGGCGCACAAGGACAGATTGAAGCAGTGGACAAAGCTACCTTTTGTAACCACTAACGATGCCATTTTCACTATCTTGGAGGCATGGCCCCCAAAATGGTGCACTCCATATCTTGCAGAACTCGAGAAGGTGGTAGCATAGAAGAAGAAGGACGATGCCAAGTTGCACGTCACACAGTTGGCTGAGAAAAGGTGAAAGGAAACAACAGTAGCTGAGGTAAGGGAAGCATGGGAAGCGACACAAAAAGCCATTGAGCAGAAGAAGGCCGCAAAAGTAGCAGTAGTAGTAGCACAGGCAGCATAGGCAGCAACCGTGAAGGTGGACGAGGGCCAAGCAACGTCCTCATAGGGGCAGGAGGTAGAGGAAGCAAAAATAGCAGAAGGGAGCACGAACCCAGGAATCGCATCCACATAGTTGAAGTGCCCACACAAGGAAGAGCATGCAATACCAGGAGGAAGGTCAAGGCCTTGAAATTGGCCATTGACCCGATCACCTTAACCGAGCATGATCTCCATGACATCAGCGAGATGGTTCGTGATGTCACAAATGAGGCTCTTCAGGATTTTATGCAGGAGCACCAGACTGTGTTGGGGGCCCTCCAAGCATAGCTACAGGAGTTACAAGTGTGTCCCCCTCAGGTGGGTACCCTTTCCACCCACCTCGCAGTTGGATCCTCGGCAGCAGAGCAGATGTTGCGCGCATGGATGGAAAACACAATAGTGTTGTCAGAAGGGGCCCTAGTAGCAGCAAATGAGGCCGATAGATTTTCGATTAACATGATGAAAGGCCTTGGCCTTAATTTGACTACCCTTCCGCGTGAAACACTGTAATTGCTATAGGATGGGATAATGGCAGAACTGTGCGCTAGGGAGAGCCGCACGATCCAAGTTCTCAGCGAGCAAACGATAAACATGGAACAACTCAGTTTGCAACGCGATGAAGTGGTGTCACAGAATCAACAGTTGGTGCAGGTAGCAGACAACGCTTGCCAACGCATCCCGGAGCTAGCCATCCCAGCAGATCTACCAGTAGAGGTGCAGATCCATAGGTTAGCAACCGGAGTCCGTGAGGCTAGGGAAGAAATGACCATGGTTCAGCCGGAGTTGAATCTTCAAATTGTCGAGCTGTGGTTAAATGCGCAATCCTCCACTCCCCCGGAAGTCAGAGAACAGTACGCTAGCGCTATCACAGCGGGATTGGAGGAAATGGGAAGTGCAGTGCGAGACTGCACCAGCATGCTAGAAGACACACTTGAGGTTCTCACGACCCTACAGGAGGACCCCAACATCAAACGCTTGGAAATAGAAGCGCGATAACTCCAGCGGCAATATGATAGTGTCCGAGGAACTGCGCAGACAATGGTCCTCACCTATTTACTTGCCAGGATGCAACAGGCTAAGGCACTAAAGGAGCAGGTGGATGCGACGCGACACAAGGAGGCAGTTCTCAAAGCGTGCATCGAACCTTAGATTGATGAGGCTTTCTCTATCATGGCAAATATCGATGGGAAGCTCGTGCACATATAGGGGATGCACACATTAATATAGAGAAGCACCCCAGAATCAGAGGTTTCGGAATAGCTGATGCAGCAGATTCAGCAAGCAACAGCTCAGTGCGTTGTTGACCTCAGTACCATTCGACAATAGTTGGAGGGACTTCGCACCAAGATCTTCGTGCCGACTGAATGACTCAAGGGCGAGTCACGATGTTTGTGTTGGGGTCTTCTTGGGCATGGAATCCCACCAAGGCATGTTTTGGGGCTCAAAGCCCAAGTTTTGACTTAATATTGTTGTAAATACTCCGCGAATTGCGAGCGCGGAGCGCGAAATGTATGATAGAGTCACAGGGTTGTCCGCCCTAGTCTTGTAATGTAATGTCGACCTACCCATGGTCTGTGGACCATGGGATTGTATAAATAGAGTGAGGCTCTAAGTGTAAAAGGAAGAGGCAAGGAAGAGAGTAGAAGAACAGAGCAAGAGTCTAAGTTTGTCTTGGGTCATAGAGTAGGAGAAGGCTTTGCAGCTGAGTGCACAAACCCCTGCAGCTGAGTGCGCATGGTGGAATTGAGTCTGTAACCAAGGAAGATAATAATAAAGAGAAGTTTTATCTTAATTCTATGTATTTGTTCTTGGGTTCTTACATGTTTGATATAAATTGCAATTATATTGTTTATTTAATGCGTGCATCGGTATGAATGATTTATATTGCTACGTATAACTTAAAGCATGCAAGTAAACTAATTTAATCAACTAACAGCGGAATACCAGTAAAGGCTTGGGTAATAATAGCGTTCGGCGCCCAAGTAGGATTGCGCGAAGGCAGCATCTCAAGCTACGAGATACGGGTAAGTGCGTGTAACGACGTGCGCACAGGGTCGAACCGCGCACCACTTGAACTCATCAAACATCTCCAGGGTGCAGAAACTTAGTTCTAGCACCATCCCATACTACTTTGGGTGAGACCTCAGTCTGCGCTCCATGGACTGTTACCAAACGGGCCAGTAGTACCAGTATTCGTTTGGCTAAATCACCTCTAAACCTGGGTCAGGCCCCAGCAAGCCAACAAGTCATATTGTTTTCAGTATGAACCTAGACACTTATGTACCCCATCTCCTTGGCTTGGTTCTTGGGATTCTCTGGTTCCTTTGAACAAGACATTCCCCACCGACGAGAATATCGTTGAGGTCATGTCTCTGGATGAAACTCCTTGGAATGGTCTCCATCATCGTTCTTCATTTCTTCCCAGCCTCAGTGAGATGCCTTCATGTCTTGAAGCATGTGTTTCTCATTTCCCCATGCTTCCACTTCAGACACCTTTCCTGGTGCATGAAGTCTTGTCAGAAGGTAATATGGGAAACATCACTGCTACTATGCCTCTTAACATTTCCATTAAACCTGGAATTTTTGAGAACATTCATATTGTGGTTCCTTGTTCTCCATATGAGATCAAGTTTTACACTCAACTTTTTAAATAATTTCGAGAAGTCTTCGCATGGTCATACAAGGAAATTCCTGGTATTGATAGAGCAATAGTGGTGCATGAAATACCGACTTATCCTGGTGCCAAGCATGTTCGTCAACGGCTTCGCCCTGTGCGCCCCTGAAAGGTTGCTGCTATCAAGGCAGAAGTGGAAAAGCTTTTAAAAGCAGGTTTTATTTATCCTATTCCATTGACAAATTGGGTGTCCAACATTGTCCCTATTGCCAAAAAGTAGGGCATGATCTGTGTCTGTGTTGATTACCGCAATATCAATCGCGCATGTCCAAAAGACAATTATCCCACTCCATTTATTGATCAAATCATCGACGAGTGCGTTGGGAGTGAGATTTTCTCATTCATGGACAATTTTTCTGGCTACAACCATATCAACATTTCACCAACTGATCAACATAAAACAGCCTTAATCTGTCCCTGGGGCACTTTTTCTTATAAAAATCTTCCTTTCTATTTAAAGAATTTTGGTGCTACCTTCCAAAGAGAAATGTCTTATGCGTTTGATGACATTCAACACATTGTTCAGCCTTACCTTAACGACTTGCCAACTCATTCTTCTAAGTGTCATGACCATCTGGATCACTTAAGATCCATCTTTTTGTGATGTCGGTATTACAACATCAGTCTCAATCCACACAAGTGTGTGTTTTGGGTTGAGTCTAGCCAACTCTTTGGTTTTGTGGTGTCCTACAAAGATATCTAAAATGATCCTTTAAAACCAGAAGCCACTGTCGACTTACCCCCCCCCCCCCACCTCATTGCTGCAATTGCAGAGCCTACAAGCAAAAGGCTAATTTCCTCCGTCGATTCATTCCTAATTACACCAAACTCGCCAAAGGTTTTACTCACTTACTTAAGAAGGGGATCCCTTTCATTTGGGATGAAGTTTCCCAAAAATCCCTCGATGACTTGAAAGACAAGCTTATCAGTGCTCCTTTACTGCATCCCCCTGATTATCAACGTGATTATTTCCTATACTTGGTTGCAGTTGATACTATTATTGCTATGGTGTTAGTTTAGGATGACGACGATGGAAACAAGCACGTGGTTTATTATTTAAGAAAAAATCTTCTCGATACTGAGTCTTGATATCACCATGTCGAGAATCTTTCCTTGGCAACAGTGCATGATGTCCAAAGATTTTGACACTATATCCTTTTATGGAAAACCACAGTGATTTTTGATTGCCACCCCATGACCTATATACTGACTCATCAGTTACTAGGGGAAAATACTCCAAATGGATCAATATCCTACATGAGTTTGATTTGGAGTTTACTGCTGCCAAATCCAAGAAATCGCTTGTTTTTGCTGAGTTGATCTGTGCCCTTCCATCTGCAAGCACATCTACTAATTTTACTGAGCAAACTCCTAATGAAACTATGTTTCTAATCAGCACTCTTGACCCGTGGTATGGGGATATTATTGGTTATCTCCAAACCCAAACCTTCTGATCTGATTTGTCTCAATCTAACCGATTCTGCATCTAGCATCAGTCCCAACTTGTTGAAGGTGTTAGACCTGCCAACATGTAAGGGGATCTCCCCAGTAAGAAGTCCCAATTAGACCTCAAACTGTTTGGTGTGGGAGTTCTAACAGCGGGTCGTATGGTAATGCCTTGACCATGATTTCACACAGAGGCAAGTAAGATAACTCTATTGGTAGCAAGGGTGTGACAACTGCAGCGAGACAAGGAAGGTGCATGAGAGGTTCTAACACACCAGGGTTGAGATGAATGCTCCCCTTGGAAACCTGTGACAGAACGCATTTAATAAGGGAACACACTAGCAAAGATACATCAAAACATGGAAGGCAAGTTAGCAACCAATCCAAAGTGATGGTTAAACCAATAGCAAATTTTAGAAAGATTCATACATACATACACAGATAGTTATACATGCATGCGTAAGTAAACATATACATATATCATTTAGAGTAAACCAGATAGCATAGAATGCAATACAACATATGCATGAAATGTGCTAGCTCTTGTTATATTAAGAAGTGTAAGTTCCAATCATTCAATACATCCATGCCCAACCACTAGTTCCAATAGAAGAACGTTACAACCATAACTGCTTGCTCCTCCAAAGAGATGTACTAGCTTTGTGCAGTGGAGAAGCCAAGGCTCGTTACAATACTGTCCAATCTCTCTCAAAGATAGTCTTATCGAAATCTTGGCTGACCAAAAGCCTTTACAATGAGTTATGAGGGACTATTTATAGCAAAGGGTGGGGTGATCCTTGACATTCCCCTTTGTGACAGTTCATCTACCCTCATGACTCTTCATCTACTCTATGACTGTTACATCCAACTATCGACACTTCACTTACACTTGACATGATGTTACATTACAATGCACATGTACCCATGTGAGAGAAATGGCTTGAGCAAGCCATACTAGACATCACTATGACTTAGACAACCATGGAAGTCCAACTCCTCAACATGTTCATGCTAATCAGCAGTAACATACTAATGCCAAGATCTGTAGTCCACGATTGTGTCCATGTGCTCTAAGGTGACATCTTTCTAGAACCTGACTCTTGCCTCCATAACATTTGGTTACACTACTCAGTCTCCTCTGTCCAAATTGTCTGTAAGCATGTGCCTTATTGTCCTTAATGCGGCCGAACCAGTAATATATTTTTGCATGATGTTTGCACTGATGGGCAAGTCTGGGTTGGTGGTGATGCGAATCAACTCGTTGAAGTATGAGTCAAGCTCTAGTTGGACCTGTGCATTTTTCTTCGCCTGGATGAGAGTCCCAATAGATGGGATCGCATGTGCACACACCACAACATCCATATTCTTGAAAACATCTGCATGGGAAGCCTGTATACTAGTGATGAGCCGCGGGAGATCTTGATAGTTCTGAATCTGACTACAGATACCTGCCTTCTGCTCAACCGCACTGGCCTTCATCTTAAGAAAGTGAAGTGGAGCTTCCTTGTATCTCATCATCCATGTTTGCATGTAATCAACAGCAGCATGCAAGTTCATCAAGGTACGTGATCTTCTAGCACATTGTTGTTGCCATCCATTGAGATGAATGACTGCCTTATGCACTGTGCCAAACCTGGAGTACAATGCTCGCATAATTGTTTCAAGGGACAATACTTCATCTAGTATTTCCTTCTTCAGTTCAGCTCAGGCGGACACTGTCTCCAACTCTCCTACTTGCTTGGTCGTCTGAAGTTCTTTAACCATTTACTCATTTTCAGCTATCAGAAAGCGAACACTTAAGCTAGTGGCTTTGACATACACTCTAGTTGCATCGGCCAAGGTTGCTGGATGTTTGCACACATTAGACACAATCACTCATTCCTCAACTTTTTCAAGAGATGTATGATCATTTAGAGTCGACACTCTATAAGAGTGCACAACTCTATGTTAAGACTCATCGAATGAGATGTTGTGCATCTCTCCTTCTGGTTGATCTCTGAGGATCAAAATGACTCCTCGGTCGCTTGAGACTTGCTCATCATCTAGCTGCGGTGAAGCAGGTAAGTCAACCTCTATGTGTTGAGGCATAATGTTGATGTCTTGTTCCAATTCCCATTGCTCCATATCCATATCCAACTTTGAAGTGCTTGCTTTATCTCACGAGTGAAGTTCTGCTCCTGCGATGGTTCACCCTATCTACCTGATGCCAGCCATTCTGATGAATCGACTACCTGTATGGGCGTTGTTTCATCTATTTACACATGTTACACCCCCTGTTGTACATGTTATTGTTGTTCTCCCCTCTCCTGCTTGCACAACTCTTGTTCCTTCTGGAGTTTCTCCTTCATCTCATGCAACTCCTCTGTTTCCTCCATTCTTCTCTTCTCCCTCTGCTTTTGCACGATTCACTTGTCACGTTGTTGCCTCTTTTCCTCTATAAACATAGCTACTTTCTCTTCCAATGGATCTACTTGGAACTTGTAGCTTTTCTCTTCCTCCATGTGATCGACAATCTTCCTCTTGCCCTTGTCGTGCACTAGTATGCTTGCCTCTGCTACTATTGCTGCTGACACTAGTGCTCTCTAGGATGTTGCTTCATGTTGTTTTGCTAACCACTCCACAGCAAAGCCAACCTATTCATTGGGTCTGAAGAAATTGTATCAATATCTCCATGGGTCCTCATCTGCCCAATGAGATGCCTTGTGGATCCAGTTGAATTGTATTATCACGCAGTGATCTTTCACAAGACAATGTGGGTCATACAGATGGTAACTTTGGAGGTCAAATGGATACTTATTTATATGTTTTGCTTCAACATTCGCTTGCTTGAAACTCCAAATCTCGTATAACTCAATCCATAATGGAAAAGAGGGCCAAGGTTCCTTCTTCTTCCGATGCAGTCTAGTTGTCAATCTTGTCGAGATGTAATATGATATTTCCTGCATGACAAGTATGTCCAAGGAAAAATTCGGTAGAACATGCGGAGGCTTCTCTGTGTTGAACATTCATATGAAGGTGTCGAATGGTGAGGCATAACAATCAGCAATGTCTATCAGTGCCTCCATTAATTCCTTCAACATGCGGGTGGATCATGTTTGAATATCATCGTGTAAACTGGGGTGACAAAGTGATTCGAACAACCGTGTGATTACTCCTTTGAAGCTGCATTCGGACAACCACTTACAATATGTGTTCACAGCAGTCTTCGCTGGTGACCATGCCCACTCTAAGCCTGGGAACTCCTGTCGGGCATAGATTGCATCTAAGATGTAGGCAGACATGTCGATCTCTGCTTGCATACCTCCAGGTGACTGTCGAGCCTTTGTTACATGTTTCTTCAGCTGATGGGCCAACATGTCGAACCAGTTACATGGTTTATCCTCTTTGGCCAGTTGGTCCAACACGATCACCCAACTCTGTGGGAAGGTTTCCATGCTTTCTTGGCCACATAGTCTACATGAAAATATGGCCAAGTATTGATACGCCTTTCCGTAGTATCTTTGTCTTATAGATTTGGTTGGGTGTCATCCTAAATCTAGCTAGCTCCTTTACCCAATGCTTCAAAATGTCTCTGGTGTTGGCACTACTGCTGGGTAAGTTGAAAGGAGTCTCCATGATAGTCACAGGCTTCAACATCTAATACATTTCATCATAATCATGTGCCCATAAGGTGGCAATCTTCGTCCCACTGACACTGCTCAGAGTCATTGTCTTGGGATCAGTGTGCGAGACGATACAGTGTATCATGTCTACACATGGGAACGTCAGGTATCTGCATGGAATCCGGTACAAGCCAGACTTGTGAATGTTCATATACACCTGAAAGTCTTCGAGGTATTCTCCAAAAGTTCCTGCAAATACTTCTTTGACCTCTTACCATTTTAGCTTGATTTCCTTGTTGTTAGAGCCTAAATCTACCTCAGGGTGAGAAAGGTAGGATCTAAGACAACATCAAACCACGCTTAACCTGGTAGCTAGCCCTACTAGGTCGGGAGAGGGCTCTCTCCTGGTCAATCTCAGCAAAATATGATCAATGAGGGCTTGAGATGACTGATATGCTGACTGATTTTAGGCTAGGTATGTGTGCAAAAGAGTTTGATTGAATAAAATGATATTTTTGTTGGCTCAAATGGAGAGGCAGATTTTGGGTGCAGGGAATGAGGCTCAGTTTTGCAGAGATCTCAATGGGGCAAGGTAGGCAACTGATTTGGTATTTCAAATTAAATGAGATGGAGAGATTAGATAGGTGAGGAGTTGAAGAGGGCAAGAAAACCTCAGGGATCCTCTTCAATCAGCTGAAAACATCAATAACTAAGCAAACCCTAGGTAGAGCACTGCAATTTCAATGGATTCTACCTTTACCCTTATTTGTTTTAGTTAAGAAGAAACAAGATAGATAAGGGCATACATAACACATAAGTAAATTCACAATTATAGAAGAAAGCACTATACCAAAACATAATTCCACATGAATCCCAAAGAGTGTTGCAAACCCTAGTCTCTATTCCTTAGCCAAAACTGTTGATATGAGTATACAATGAAGCTCCAAGCTTTCTCAAAAGTCCAACCATGCTAATGGTTGAAAGATCATAAGATATAGACAAACCATAACTCATCCTAGCCTCTAGGGGTCGAGCTCATAAGTTTAGGAGCTGTTCCAACTAATTCTAAACTGAGAACTAGAAATTAGGCAGTGGAACAGCTTGCCTCTAGAAACTAGGGAACTGATTCATTCAGTTTCAAACAACTTTTTGATAGATGGATCTATCTCCATAAGTGAAAATTTGATATAATTACATCAAGATCCATCAATTTACATTAAATTACATCACAAGTTTGACATTGAGAAGGAGAAAAAGTCAAAATGTCAAAAGCTAGGCGAAAAACAGAGTATTCTTGGTCAAACTAAGCAAAATTTACCCAATGCGTCGCGCTGATTTCCCTATGTGTAGCACCTGTTTGAAGCCACTTTTGGAGGCCTTCCCGGTGTCCAAATTTTCTCCAAGTGTAATTGTTGGAAATTTTTTTTTTTTTACTTTCCAACCCAAGTGGAATTTTTCAATTTGGCCTCCATTTGCCCCTCCAAAACTGAGTTATCCCAACACTGCTTCCTGTGTGTCAAAATAGGGGCAGTAAGGTCATTTTTTGAGTGTTTTTTACCTTTTTGAGGGCTCAAAACCTGTCAAAATTTCTTGGCCATTGGTAGGCAAGCTATTTTTTCATTCCAAATCCAAAAATGCTGATTTTTTGTCATTTGGAGGCTCCCATCAAAAGCGAGCGCCAGGTGGCGCAGCGCATAGGGCAGAAAACTCTGTGTTTTAGCCCAAAAATTTCACAAATGCAAAAAGTGTCCCAAATTTTTTGAAATTTGGGCTGAGTTTTCTCCACCAAGCATTGTGTTGGGCCAAGGAAGCCTCAGCCAATATCTGAAGTCTATCATGCTCCTTTCGCCTCCTCGATGCCCTCTTCAACTTTGCTTTTAAGCTCCTGATTCTTACCTTGCGGACTTTGTTTCTCGCCATGTAAGGATAAGCCATATGCTTCAACAATGTCTTCTCCCTGTTGGCCTTCTCTAACAATCTTTCTAAGTGGATATTAGCTCTTTCAAGCCATGATTCTTGATTGGTATTTATTTCTTGCTCAAGTGACGTGAGCTCCACCTTCCTCCTTTTGGCAGCTTGGCGGTTCTCTCGTATGTTTTGCAATTCCATAATCGCTTGTTGATCCTCAAGCTGCTTGTTTCTTTGCTCCAGGTACTTTATTATCCACTTAGCTCTTTCTAAGTTGAGGGATAAAGCATTGATGTCTGCCTGTTGCTCTTGGATGACTTCTTTGATATTTGAGCTTTGTGGGCCCAAATCAGTATCATCACCCTCAATGAGAATGAAATCAGTCTCCTGCTCACCTAAAGGCCCCTCATCCTGTAATGGCCTCTTGCCCTTGTCCTAAACCTGCTATGCTAATGAAGGAAGTGAGACCCCTTCCACCCCGAGTGGAGATAATACTCGCTTTGCTGCTGCAAATAACCGTCTAGTGCCCTTTTGATAAGTGACAAACACCGGCATACTAGCAGTCTGTGTCTCATGACCCTCCTGCTGATATGAAGGTCCACCTGTCTCATGCAAAGCCTCTGGAGGTCCCTGAGGAGCTGTGAAGAACTCATGATAAATGAAGTCCTCCCATGAGATGCCCTGCAAACCAAGCTGATGCATGACCACAATCTTAATGAGAGGAAAATGGTAAATATTGTTGAATTGATGCTAAGGAGTCTTTTGTTGTACTAAGGTGGTCATCTTCTCAATGTTTCGACACATGAAGTAGGGGAGTTTCATCATCCTCACCCTGGTAAAGAGCATCAACAACCTAATATGATAGACATATAGGCAAGAAAACCAGCCCTCACAGCTGAAATATTTCATTATCAGTTTCATTAAAGGAGCATATGAATATTTGAGGTATCGAAAGGGAAAAACTCTGCTGAGTTGTCTCAAATAACCGGCCCTTATGTATGGTTCATAATATTCCTTATCAATTTGCTACCTTTTGTTCCATTGCTCTCCAATATTAGGAATGTCGGTTGCTAGAGAAATAGATTCTGGTGTTAAAGTGAATGTTACACCAGCTAGAGTGGCTTGACCATTATGTAAATGAAGCACAAACAACCGGGCCAACTCATGATGATACTGAACTCTAGCAACCATCTCACAGAACTCATAGCAGGACCGGTGTTGGAAGCATGTGATAGCGAGAGGGCAGGCCTGTAGCTCAGCAAGGGTACTAGGTTCCTCCCATATATGTTTGCCACCTTTATGAGATCTCCTGGGTGCATGTACCTCTGTAGGAGAATCACTGTGTGTCTCTTCATCATGGTTATATGAAGGATCAAACTCCATTTTTGCTAGTGGGTGTGTTTTCTTGATGAGAAGTAGGAGATTTATGGTGTTTTTAATTTTCTTCCACCAAGGGAAAAGTATATGAGGGACTGTGGAGGGAGAGAGTATGAGGGATTTTGGGACTGTTAGGACAGGGTTTTGTTAGGGAAACAGGGGATTAGGGAGTGATATGTAAGCTTTAGGGGCAGCAATTAGGGTTTAGGGATTTGTAATTAGGATTTGGGAAAATGGGGATTGGGGATAGGGATGACTAAATGTGGGAGTTGGGGAATGGGTGGATAAGGTGAGAAAATGAATGAAGGAGTGAAAAACTGAGGGAGTGGTAGAATAGACTTGGCAGAAAAATGATAAGTACAAACCTTAAGCAATATTTTTTAAGAAATGGAAAGGAAGTAGGGTTTGATTTTTCTTTTACACCACCACCATAAATTTTATGAAAAGCTCCTTCACTAGAAAGGAAGAGGGCTTAGCTTACTTGCACACTAGAATTTTTGAGCGATTTTAGCGATTTGAGGGAGTTTTTTAGAGAAACGGGCTTGGTAGCTCTATGTGCCACGCCTCAAACCCAATGCGCCATGCCTCCTATGTGCATCGCGTCAGTACAATTTAACACTAAGAAGGGTGACTCTATGGGGCATGCCTCTTGTATGCACCGCACCACTCACCCAGTGCGCCGCGCCCACAAAGTTGGACAGCTTTTCTCCAAACTCCCTTCCTTTGCTCAAACACGGCCTTCACTTTGCTCAACCTTGTTTCTTGAATGAAAATGAGCTTTTGAATTGAGAAAATGATTTATATACAAGGAGATTTTTAATTTTTTATTCATAAAAACCCACTTTATAATGTTTGCAATGTGACTTTACTTTTCCACTCTATTTTTTGAGCTTTTCACTTTATTTGAACCTTTTGTTGAACTGAATGACTTGATTTTTCTTGATTTTTGTTTGCTTTGTAGGGGATGGAGTTATTGAGGCTTGGGAAGGAGACCAGGGTTGCCACTGAAGTGATTTACATATGAAGAACTGAAATTACATTAATTTATACAATAAAAGCCTAAAATACTCTGTTTTTCCTCAAAATAGAGTTTTGAGGAAAAATACATTTCTGAGCAATTGATTATGAAATTTATTGGTACTGAAACCTCCTCATGTGCCTATTGACTATTATTGGACATTCTAAAAACCTTTTTGATGAAACCCTAGACCTAATGAAAGTGAAACCCTAAAAGAATGACTCTTGGAATTTTAAAGACAAAAAGTGACTGCAGAGGATTTTGATAAATGAAAATGGGCTAGCAGGTAAAAGACATGAGGGAAGCATGTACAACAAGCCACTACCATCAGATGATCCATGCTCCTACTGGAATGCAGCTGACTGAGCAGGACACCTAACATGCAATGCAACAAGAGAATTTGATCTCTAACAGAGGGATGAAGATACCGACACTAAAACTTGTCTAGAAACAACTTGGTATCTTCATAGATCGGTAGAGATGTGGACTCCTGCTCAACTGCTGCTCCAGTTGCACTTTCGTTAGTGTCCTTTGATCATGCTCTCTTGGAGGCCATTCGTCCTGTACTGCTAAGAGGTAGATGAACACCTTAAATATCTGGAGACAAAGCGACATGCATGGTAAGAAATCTGTTAGTGAAAACCAAAGCAAATTCGTGGGATGACATAACACATACCTGGGGAATGACAATCAAAGATTCACAATTTCTTCTGGGAGGCTAGGTGATTGGCTGCCAAAACTACACAAAAGGTTGTCTGGGCTCTCTGGGAGGCAAGACTGGCTCCTATATTTGCGCAATGTGCAATCCAGGTTGACTACTGACTGTTGGGATTGCGCAATGTGCAATTCTAGCTAGCAATGACTGCAAGCTCAAGGACTACATTGCACAATTTTCTGGGCCAGTAGTCACTGTCCCTTAGAAATGTGCAAAGTAGTCCTGGAGGACAGTGTCTAGGCAGAAATGCACATTTCTGGAAAGGAAGAAAGAGCCTTCCTTCCTCAATTTATGTAATGTTGTTTGGTGAGGCAGAGTCCGGGCCAAGGCTGCCCAGACCCACCGATGGGCAACTGAAAGCAAATCTGAAAGTGAACGCATGGCAACACTAAGTGAAAGAAGAAGTGATTGATCGTCCATGCAAGCATCGAATGAAAGATTCCGTGAACAGATCAACATGCATGTGAGTGAAGCGAGTCACTGAATCGGTCATCATTCGTGCAAAACAGTTTCATGCATGCGATAGTAGTGAGATAGAAACAAAAACTAAAACGGTGCTAGTACAAGCTAGTATGCATGTAAACAAAAACAAGCATTGAAATAAATCAAGCAAACAACACTCACACAAGTGAAAACACAAAAATCGATAGAAATGTTGAAAAAATACAAGTTGAGACCACTTACCTGTGAATAGTTGAGCTGAATGTGTCGAAGAGTCTTGGATGTGTTGTGGGATGTCAGAACTCCAAGATCGATGTGAAAGAATGAGCTCTGATGCATCGAATAAATAAGTTTTAAGCTCATGAC
This sequence comes from Pinus taeda, assembly GCA_000404065.3. NCBI lineage: Eukaryota > Viridiplantae > Streptophyta > Pinopsida > Pinales > Pinaceae > Pinus > Pinus taeda. The sequence continues at coordinate 34,380 of APFE030331293.1, read as the reverse complement.
GCGCATGCCACAAATCTAGGAAAAGTGACACTTGGAGGAAATTTTCTAAAACGATTTTGCATGTAACCTTCCGTTGCTAAAAATAACTCCCTAACTCATGGGATGCTTTTTTCATGTTACCTTTTGTTATTCAGGGAAAAATCAAGTCATGCATGCAAGTCAAGTTTCCTTCATCCCAGGTGGAACTGGACAACCCAATTGCTCATGCATGAGGTTGCTCAACTGCTGAGAGAAAATGCGCATTTCTGGATGGGAGCTAGGTTGCCTGCCCAAGAGATTTGCGCAATTTCTAGGCAAAGCAGCTGGCTGCTGCCCAGGATTGTGCAATTCTTGGGTTGAGAAGGCCTTCAGGGAAGGATTGTGCATTTTTCTGGGTGAAGCCTAACTAGCAGGATTGCGCAATTATGGAGCCCAGTAGGATACTAGATAGAATTGTGCAATTTCTGGAGGGAAGGTTGGTTTCCCTCTAGAATTGCACAATTTCTTGTGGGAGTTGCTCAGCCTGCTGGACCAAGTCTGGGTGATCAGCCTGTGAGGGGATGCATCAAGTTTTTATCAATAGGTTGTCTTTGTGCAAGAAAAACATTGAAGCTTGTGTACTTGATGAAGCAATACAAAGGTGTTGTGAAAGGTTTGTAGGGAGGCTCCAAAACGAAGCTAAGGCAAAATCCTGGAGGGTGGTTGTAGTCACTATAACACTTGGCAACGCACTGGTAGAATCTAGCTCTCTGAATGGACCCTATTCATGAAAAGTAAGTCTAACACCTCCAGAAGTATTGTTCAGTTCTCAGTTCATCTTGGTCTCACACTAGCTTGAATGTAAGATGTAGCATCTGCCAAGCTCTTGGTCGGTTGACACACATTCCAATCCAAGGCAACACAGTTGTTTTGATTGGGGTTGAGGGGTATATTGGTGCACAAGTAGTATAGTCGTCAGAGTCTTAGTTCATCTCTGGTGTTACTCCGCTTCCTGCAGGCCTGGACAGTTCCCTGGCAGAGTCACATAGGAACACAAGCTTGGCTTTGTTGCCAACAAGCCTGGTTAGTACCCGGGCAAAGTTACTTGAATCACCTCTCTGCATAGGAAGCCTTTCTCTTCTTTCACCTTATTCATTTTCATTTTTTCAAACTTTTTTCACTTTTTCATTTATTTTTTCATTTTCGTAACTGTGCATAGCACTTATTCATTTCAGAGGTGGAAGAGGGATCCTGACTTATTGAGAGAAAAAGAGGTTGTTACATCAGAGAATTAGTTTATGATACCTCTGACGTGCCTGTTAAGGTTTTCCCAATCACCTTACTCTACATGACTGAGCTAACAAGGGTAAACCAAAAACAACCGATTGGTGTAGGTGACACTAGTTAGCATGCAAGCGTTGTGTTTTCACCAAGATTCACTTTGAATAGTACGCATTTTCCTTCAACGTATCATGGACTAAAAGTAACGAGATCATCATGCAGAGGCAAGATGACAGATAACCAAGGAGTGATAGCTGCACAAGGCCTCTTGTATTTTACCCAGCTTGTTTCAACAGTCATACATGGTTTCATACGAAACTAACCTATGAACAAAACAAGAAAACTAACAAACAACAAGCAAATCAGCAGTAGAAGCAAAAGCGACAGTAATGTAAGAAAATAAGCAGGCAAGCAAGTAAGAAAACAAAGAAAATAAGCAAACAAGCATGCAAGAAAACCAACTGAAAGCAAACACTACTCCTACTCCTAAATTAACGGTGCATGGGCTTGATCACGTGAAGTGATATTTCCAATGCAACCACCAGTGCATTACTTGACCCATGTTGGTGAAGGCTTGGTCCGCGAGAAACCCAATTATGCGAACCACCAAGCAAGAAAGATATAATAATGAATACAACCACTTCGTGCTCCAAGATGCCCATGGGACATAAGTGAGTGCAAGTGCATGAAGAGCACTCAGTGGACTTACCACGGTGTTGTGTGACACTGGGTGCAGCCTTGAAGCATATGCACACTCTTGATTGTGACATGCAAGCAAACAAAAGGAAAAAAGACAACTCGCGTCATGCACGTGTGCTTGCAATGTAAGATTCTTCTAATGCATGAGTGATAGGATCATGTAGTTTGAATGGAGGAAGCATGATCTATGTGTGAGATTGATTTTTAATGCCTATAGATGAGTGATGAAGAGCCTCGGGTGATTGAACAATTTCCTGATTGGAAGTGATACCAATCTCCGGACAGCTAGGGCCTAACATAACCATCAACTTGGGGTGAAGTTCCTTGACAATCTGGAGTGTTTCAACTTCATCGTTAGATAGATCATCACATATCGGTGGCTTCGAAAAATTAACTACGATAGGATCATTATCGTGATCGAATATAGGGGTAAATGGATCACGACATCCACGATCAGAATAAAATAAAATAAAAATAAATAAATAAATAAAACGACTTCATTGTCATCCTCATGATCTGATGAATCAAAAAGAGGGGTAGATGAAAAGCGGACAAAATCATCGTCTATGTTTCCAAAAAAGACAAATGAAAGATCAAGTGGATTTTCAATTAATAACTTATCCTCTCCATTGTCGAATGATGGACTGACATCCGGTGTGTCCTGCGAGTGATCAACAATGGGTGCATCTGTGGACAAAGATACACATGCGAAATCATGGATTGCAGGTTCACCAAATATGTCAAGAAAGAATGGAGGGGGCTTGGATGAAAGGGATTCATCCTGCACCGAGTGTTGATGCTCAAGCTCCCAGTGATACTCTTCATGAATGATAGCGCATGTTGGTTGTGCAACACCAACTCCGTCAGTGGCTTGTTCCTTGTTAACAACAAGTGTAGAGTCCGAATGGAAGAACACAAGACAGTATCATCTGGAGGAATAGTCGAGTGCGAAGAAGGAGGTTTTGGAACAAAATGCATGTGACAACTCGATGGACTCACAACCAAATATGCACAAAAATTAAGTGAAGTGATGTTGGGAGGATGTGATAGTTGAATAGGTATGTGAACATGATCTTCAACATCACTCTGTGGTGGTGGAGCTGTTTGATGAGAGGATGGTGGACAGTCACTTGTGACAGTAATCACCTTCGTCCATGATTGTGCAACTCCATCACTGAAGAATGTTGAGCGAGGCTTGATTTCAAACTTCTTCTCGAGATGAGCAAATTTATTAACACAATACTCAAACCAATCCCAAAGATATAAAAATTTCATCTAGCTCTTCGGAGCTTGAAACTACAAGTCACGGAAGAGCTTTCAAAAATCCATAGTCGATTCATGCGGAGCCTTCCGTTGTTGTGACAGTTTTTGGTCAAGATGGTCTAGATCAAAATGATGGAAATTGTCTTCAATGAGATCACATAAGTGTTCAAGTGAGTGCACATTGTCATCCATTAGGCTACACAGCCACGAATGTGGAGATTCATGAGGTGTGTATGCAAGTAGCAAACTAGCATGTACATCAGAACATACATCCTCCTCATGAAGCATGGAAAGAAATTCATGTAAGAACTCAGGCCATGCCACTTCGCCTTCACCATCATACATGTAAGTGGGAAAGTGATCAAAAAACTCCCTCATGATGGTGACATCTTCATGATTCGGAAAACATCACGAAGGGAGAAGAGTGCACAAATCCATGATAGAGATGCAAAGGTTCAAAACAGGATGAGAGAATAAATCTTGTCATCTGGCCTGCCTTCTAGCACCAGAAATGTTGACAGTGCTGGAACTGCCAACATGTCAAGGGATTTCCCCAGTAAGAGGTACCAATTAGACCTCAGACCATTTGGTGTGGGAGGACCAGCAATGGGTTGTATGGTAATTCCTTGACTGTGCTTTCACACAGAGGCAAGTAAGATAACTCTATTGGTAGCAAGGGTGTGAAGGCTACAGCAAACCAAGGAAGGTGCATGAGAGGTTCTAACACATAGGGGTTGAGATGAGTGTGCCCCTTGGAAACCTGTGATAGCACGCAGTTAAGAAGGGAACAAATGAGTAAAGATACACCACAACATGGAAGGCAAGTTAGCAAGAAATCGAAAGTGATGGTTAAACCAACAGCACATTTCAGAAAGATTCATACATACATACACAGATAGCTATACATGCATGTGTAAGTAAACATATACATATATCATTTAGAGTAAACCAGATAGCATAGAATACAATACAACATATGCATGAGATGTGTTGGCTCTTGTTGTATTAAGAAGTGTAAGTTCCAATCATATAATACATCCATGCCCAACCAGTAGTTCTGATAACGCAATGTTACAGCCACAACCATTTTCTCCTCCAAAGAGATGTACTAGCTCTGCGCAGTGGAGAAGCCAAGGCTCGTTAGAATATTGTCCAAGCTCTCTCCAAGATGGTCTTATTAGAAGATTGGCTAACCAAAAGCCTTTACAATGAGTTATGAGGGCCTACTTATAGCAAAGGGTAGGGTGACCCTTGCCATTCCCCTTTGTGATAGTTCATCCACCCTCATGACTCTTCATCTACTCTATGACTGTTACATCCAACTATCGACACTTCACTTACACTTGACATGGCGTTACATTACAATGCACATGTACCCATGTGAGATAAATGCTTTGAGAAAGTCATGTTAGACATGACTATGACTTAGAAAACCATGGAAGTCCAACTCATCAACATCCTTGCACTAATCAACAATAACATACTGATGCCAAGATCAGTAGCCCATGATGGTGTATGTGTGCTCCAAGGTGACATCTTTCTAGAACGTAACTCTTGCCTCCATAGCACCCAGGTACACTACTCGGGCTCCTCTATCCAACTCATCTATAAGCATGCACATCATTGTTTGCAATGCGGTCGGACCAGCAACATACTTGTCCATGATGTCTGCACTGATGGGCAAGTCTGGGCTGGTTGCGATGCACATCAACTCTTCGAAGTACGAGTCAAGCTCTAGTTATACCTTTTCCTTTATCTTTTCCTAGGTGAGAGTCCCAATATGTGGGATCGCATGTGTGCGCACCAGAACATCCATACTCATGAACACATGTGCATGGGAAGCATGTATATGAGTGATGAGCTGTGGGAGCTCTTCATAGTTCCAGATATGACTCCAGATACCTGCCTTCAGCTCGACCACACTAGACTTCATCATCTTTGGAAAATGAATAAAGGATCCCTTGTATCTCATCATCCATGTTTGCATGTAATCAACAACAGCATGAAATTTCGTCAAGATACATGCTCTTCTAGCACATCGTTGTTTCCATCTGTTGAGATGGACGACTGCCTTATGCACGGTGCCAAACTTGGAGTACAACACTCACATAACTGTGTCAAGGGACAATACTTCATCTAGTATTTCCTTCTTCAGTTGAGCTCCAATGGACGTTGTCACCAACTCTCCTCCTTGCTTGGTCGTCTGAAGTTCTTTAGCCATTCGCTCATTTTCAGCTATCAGAAAGTGAACACTTGAGCTAGTGGCTTCGGCATACACTCTAGTTGCATTAGCCAAGGTTGTTGGATGTTTGCGCACGTCAGACACGATCACTCGTTCCTCAACTTGTGCAGGATATGTATGATCATCCATAATCAACACTCTACGAGACTGCACAACTCTATGTTGAGACTTGTCGAATGAGATGTTGTGCATCTCTCCTTCCGGCTAATCTCCAAGGATCTCAGTG
>APFE030331293.1:1379-28701 GCA_000404065.3 Pinus taeda | reverse complement strand
ACATCAACTCTTCGAAGTACGAGTCAAGCTCTAGTTATACCTTTTCCTTTATCTTTTCCTAGGTGAGAGTCCCAATATATGGGATTGCATGTGTGCGCACCACAACATCCATATTCATGAACACACGTGCATGGGAAGCATGTATATGAGTGATGAGCTGTGGGAGCTCTTCATAGTTCCAGATATGACTCTAGATACCTGCCTTCAGCTCGACCACACTGGACTTCATCATCTTTGGAAAATGAATAAGGGATCCCTTGTATCTCATCGTCCATGTTTGCATGTAATCAACAGCAGCATGCAATTTCATCAAGATACGTGCTCTTCTAGCACATCGTTGTTTCCATCTGTTGAGATGGACGACTGCCTTATGCACGGTGCCAAACTTGGAGTACAACGCTCACATCACTGTGTCAAGGGACAATACTTCATCTAGTATTTCCTTCTTCAGTTGAGCTCCAATGGACGCTGTCACCAACTCTCCTCCTTGCTTGGTCGTCTGAAGTTCTTTAGCCATTCGCTCATTTTCAGCTATCAGAAAGTGAACACTTGAGCTAGTGGCTTCGGCATACACTCTAGTTGCATTAGCCAAGGTTTTTGGATGTTTGCGCATGTCAGACACAATCACTCGTTCCTCAACTTGTGCAGGATATGTATGATCATCCATAATCAAGATTCTACGAGATTGCACAACTCTATGTTGAGACTTGTCGAATGAGATGTTGTGCATCTCTCCTTCCGGCTAATCTCCAAGGATCTCAGTGCCTCCTCGATTGCTTGAGACTTTCTCATCATCTTAATGTTGTGAAGCAGGTAAGTCTACCTCTTGGTGGTGAGGCATAAGGTTGATGTCCTGTTCTAACTCTCATTGCTCCATATCTGTATCCAACTATTGAAGTGCTTGCTCTATCTCACGAGTGAAGTCATGCTCCTACGATGGTTCACCTTGTCTGCTTGATGCTAGCTGTTTTGATGAATTCACTACCTGTATGGGCATTCTTTCATATGTTTGCATAAGTTGCGCCCCCTATTGTACTTGTTGTTGTTGTTCTTCCCTCTCCTACTTGTGTAGTTCTTGTTCCTTCCTAGGGTGCTCCTTCAGCTCTTGCAACTCTTTCTTTCTTTCCTCAATACTTCTCTTCTCCCTCTTCCTTTGCATGATTCGCTTGTTGCGTGGTTGCCTCTTTGCCTCTATATCCATAGTTTCTTTCTCTACCAATGGATCTTCATGGAAATTTCATCTTTTCTCTTCCTCCATGTGATCGGTAATCTTCCTCTTGCCCTTGTCACGCATTGGTATGCTTGCCTCCACTGCTACTATTGTTGGTGCTGGTGCTCTCCGGGATTATGCTTCATGTTGTTTTTCTAACCACTCCACAGCGAAGCTGACTTGTTCATTGGATCTAGAGAAATTGTAGCAATATCTCCATGGGTCCTCCTCCACCCAATGAGATGCCCCGTGGATCCAGTTGAACTATACTCTCGTGCACTGATCTTTCACAAGACAATGTGGGTCATATAGATTGTAACTTCAGAGGTCAAACACATACTTTGTTATATATTCTTCTTCGACATCTGCTTGCTTGAAACTCTAAAACTTGTATAACCCAATCCACAACGAAAGTGCGGGCCAAGTTGCCTTCTTCTTCCAGTGCAGTCTAGTTGTCAATCATGTCGAGATGTGATATGCTACTTTCTACATGACGAGTATGTCCAAGGAAAACTTCGATATAACATGCAAAGGCTTCTCTGCATTGAGCATTCGTATGAAGGTTCCAGATGGTGAGGCATACCAATCAGCAATATCTATCAGTGTCTCCATGTTTTGGGAAGTTTTATTGTCTACGGATAAATGCTTAAACCCCTAGAATAGTATCTAAGTCTAGAACAACAGTGAAAAGCATTCTCTACCATTTCTATAACCAATAGATTAAATAAGATAGTAAAGAAGCCTACCTGTAGCTTTCGCTTACTCCTTATCTCCCTTGACCAATTCTGTCTATCCTTTCCATACCTAATCCGCTTGAAAAGTACCTGCACACAGACAGAAGATAAAAACCGATCAAAGCATATGATAATGATCTATTGATTAAACATAGAATGGAATCAAGTTCATAATACACATATGAAAGCATCAATGGACAAGACAAACATATGGAAAAAACTTTGAACACTTTATTAGTAAAAGGAAGAGTTACAACCCAATTTTCCTTATTCAGTATCACTCCTCCAGTTCAATCCCATCCTCTCCTCATAACAAGCAAGACATTTTGACATCATTACAATACTTGAAACCAACTCAAGTCTCATACTAATAGCATCTCCCTATAATTCAATGATTTCTAGCCCCTGATCACTTAGATGAGCGGTATTTTTATAGGTGAATGAAGGAAGTTATGCCATAAATGGTGATAATGAATGCCCTCCCAAACTTAGGATTTAGTTCCATGGAGGAAGGGATAAAGGGATTGATGCTCCTTAACTCCCTCCCTCATCCAATTTCGAGCCCAAAGGAGTGGATAGCCTTGGGAAAATTCTAGAGGCATCCTATGGATAAGAATATTCCAAACCCCAATGCAGATTTCGTTCAAATTCGCCTAGTGCACCCTAGTAGTGTACTGGGTTGCACTGTAGTGCACCCTGGTAGTGTACTGGCCTGCACTGCAGTGCAACCTGGTAGTGTATCTACCTGCTTTGATCCTCTTAGAGATAATTTTTGGATGATTTCAGTCATAGAAATTCTTGGGAAGCTAGGCATTCTGATGGTTGACTTCTTTAGGGCATGTAATAACTAAATTAGGGTTTGATGGGCCCTAATAGTATTGATCTATAAGTGGGGGTTGATGTGCCCAAATGGATCTGTAACAGTTTCCCCCTAAAGCATGAAGTCGTAAATATGTATGTCGAGTGAAATGATTTACTATGTGGAGAGGAGGTTTCAAAGTAGAAGGTGACCTGAATCAATTACAATACATATATCATGATAATTTGATTTTTTCTCATGAACTCGCTGAGGGAAGTCATACCCATGCTCAACGTATAAACTTCCATTACAAGTAAAACTATAGTCATCTACAGATATAAACCCATGAATGTAAGGCATTGTACATTTGATTTAGTACTCCTGAAAATATCGCAGCCCGGATGAATCAGACTAGATCCGGGGTCTTCAATATCGTTCAATCCTTCGCTCAAGTACAAGTCTAACCATGTGAATAGGTGATCTGAAGTCGAACATGGGAAGACATCATCTGATTACTAGCTAATGACGTAAGTTGTTAACAGACACGAGAGGAATCACTGATAATGATGATGACCCTCAAGGTACTACAGTACATTTCACATGGTGTGAATGAATGATTTGATGTTGAACACCATACAAACTCTTTCGGTCGAAGGCCAGTGATGTCAACCTATTGTCGGAAGCAAGAAACCTGCCATTGATGTATGCAAGCCTCAAGGTACTGAACGGGTGTTTCTAAGTCAATTTCTTGGATGATGTGTTGATGTCAACAAGAAGCGACTCATCGCAGGAGGGCCTTGATGTATCCCACATCAACGACATGAAACGAGGTAAATGATTTTGGAGATGAAAAATCGACTGACAGCAAAAGGTTCAGGAATGGCAGTCATGAAAATGAAGATTTACGGTATTGCAAAGAATGAAGTTTGAACTGAATGACTTCTCTTGAACATGTCGGCGACACTAAGATGAATTGGTAGCATTGACCCAAAATCAAAGAAATATATGGTATGATAAACCAATGATGTGATAGCCATCAAGTTGAATGACCCAACCCACATAGTCACGGGGATGAAGTGAAAGTGTCATGTTCAAGAGCGGCTTGCTACCATAAAGTTTTTTCCCCTTTTTCCAATTTTCCCCAGTCATTTTTGACCAGTACCTCTTTATTTTTATCAAGCTTGAGGAGGATAACAAATGTTTGTTGTATAACTCCACCCTTCAAGTGAATCCATCGCTATTTGATGCTTTAACGAATCTAGCGAAGGTGAAACTCGGTCTTGTCTAGATGGACAAGTTTGTCACTATTTGATGTTTTTAATGACAAAGATAACTCGGTCCTTTTCATGTTTAGAGAGTTTGAAAAGGGACGAAAAAGAAACTCCAAAACTTCTTTTTCGTAGACTAATCTCTCAAGTCCAAAAAAGCGTAAAATAATACAAGAGAGATATCGTTTCCAATCCTTTAACGAGCTGGAAAGGACAAGCGCTAGACAATCTTCTCATGTTTAGAGAGTCTAAAAAGAGCTTAAAGAGGACTCCAAGGGGGCTCCTTTTTCATTTTTAACAAAGCTCTAAAAAGAGATAAAAGTTTTCTTTATGGTCAAAAATGTTCAATTTACATTTGAGCACATCAAATTTTGCATGCTAGTTGTCAATCCTACACAAAACACCATCAAAAATAGATTAAAAATACTTGTTTCATGGATAAAATGAATAAAAACTAATGTTTACTCAATTAATGTGCAAGAAATAAACATAAAAACAAGTTTTACCATTCATTTTTACCATTTCACATTTACCCTTTGATTTTGGTTCTTTGGAGTAGTTTTTACCTTGAAGTTCACCAGTTGATTGCGAAGGATAAAGTGGACCATTCCTTGTGTTATCCAGACCAGGTAGGAGCTATCTATGTTCTCTTTCATTTCATATCATTCATTTTCAGTCTCAGGCAAAAATTTTGAGTATTTGGGGCCCCTAGGGTTTCAATTTTCCAATCTAGGATCAGCGCATCCTTTCATCATCGAAAGGTGCATTGCAGTGCACTTACCTAGAAGGTTGCTTGTATTGCAGCACGCTATCCCTAAGGCTAGGCTATATTGAGTGCAAAACCCAATTTCATTCAACTGTTTTGACCCAAAAATTCTTCTTTTTTTTTGCAAGAAATGGATCCTAATTTGTCTTATGGTTGTATTTTCAGGTATTCATCGGATCAGAATGACGATTACATGGAGAGAACGAGAGCATGAGGAACAGGATATGATTTCCCTAAATAACCAAGGCATGGTTGAGGCCCTAAGGAATTGCGGGTTACTCAAATATTTCCAATTACCTGGTATGAGGCAGCAAATGGAGCTTTTGCAGTTCCTTGTTCGTTCATGGGATCCTACTGATCAGTCATTTCACATTAGAGACAAAGTGGTCTTAATTACCATTCATGACATATATTTTCTTACCGGACTGTTGAAACGAGGTGCCCCCATCTCACTTTCTAGATTTGCCAAAGGTGGTGAATTAGTGAGAGATTACATACGACAGTTTTGCCAACTAGGTGCACATCCTAGCAGGGACAGAAATATTAACATCAGGGATGTTAGTGATTTACCATTGAGGACGATCCTCTTTACCATTGCGAAATTAGCTGGCAGCATGACAATACATTTGGAAAACAGATCATAAATGCAATATGCATTAGAGTGTTTAGAACCAAAAGTATTCAACTGGTGCGAGGCAGTACTTTCATCCTTGAAAGAACCACTGACCAAGGTGAAAAGCGGAAGGACAAAGAACTTTGGCTATGGGTCGATCCTGATCTCTTTCTCCTTGGAGAGAATTCCACTTATGCAGCCACAACATGTTTCACTGGGTGTATCTAAACCTAGGGATCCACAGATTCAGAGATGGGTAGAGCTTATGGATAGGCATGCTGGTCAGTCATTGATCTGATTTACCCCTGCATTCTTTGAGTGGCTTGATCGACAGGATATGGCCATCGCAGAGTACCCATATTCAGGGATGGATTTCCGCGGAGATCCAGACTTGATGTTACCAGTTGGAGCATAGTGGGGTGCTATAGCTAAATTGTTTCACCAAGCTATTTTTTTATTTTAAAGTTTCTATATTATTTTGTGTTTTTTGATTAACTCCAAGACTAAACAAAATAATTTTTTATGTATGCAGATGTTGGACATGTTTGACCTGTGGGGCACCAATGAGTGGCAGGTGGGCTAGCACAGAGACCTGTTGGGAGAGCAGTTCTCTAAGACTTAGATTTAGCCGAGACACTGGCAGAACTACAGGACCACATAGAGGGTTTGACCCTAGGCATTCCGGATGTTCGGATCGAGGAGTTACCTATGCGACTGCAGCACCGCACCATTGGTGTGCCAAGTCATTGGATGAGACTTTTACGGATGATAGCACAAGCTGTGACCTGTTATCATGAGCACCACTAGTTTACTTAGATGTTTTCTGCATACATTTTGAGTTTTTGGTTCAGATGACCAATTTTTGTCTTGGACACAAACTTTTTGTAAAATCTTTTAAAACAACTATCTATTTTACTTTCAGATTTTTATTATCGTTATGTGATGTAATCCTATTCAACTGATGATGTGAATTGAAAATATTTACTTTACATATGTCGCAAATGTCTATTTAACACATAATTCACTAGAGAATTAGTTAATGTGTTTAGATTTCTAGAAATATGTTGATATTGAATAAACGCAAAATACCTTTCCAAAATACGAACTCTAAGAAACATGCGATGAATTGTTGGGTTTCGGACAGTATAAATGCCAGTAAGTTGTAGTACAACGAGTTGTGAGTCTAGCCTAATGATGATTCGGCGTATGCCAAGTGAAATGGCATCAGAGAGAAGTTCAATCAACGTGCTATACTCAGCGACATTTTTTGTCTATCAACCAATACAAATCCCTCTAAAACTCACTAACTGTCGCTTGGAGCAAAAATGGCCCATGCTACAGAGGATAGATTCTACATACTATGACTAGCCCCATCGGCGTAACCAACAAATGGTTCTGAAAAGTTCGACATCTGTAACAAATTCAAAGTGGATTACTTAACCAAATAAAAACTCTAAAAGAAACACACACACACATGCAATCAAAGGATATATACAGTGAGTTTTACTACACTTAACTAAGCATAGTAACGTTTGAGGTACGGCGCGTTTCAGGGCTACGATATTGGAATCCCATCATAGTCCACTAACTTGTACGCAGATTTCGTCAAAACATGCTTAACAATATAAGGGCCCATCCAAAGTGGTTCAAATTTTCCTGCTCCAAGTTTATCAAACTCCTGATCGTAAAGCAAGACCAAGTCACCTTCTAAGAAGACACAAGGCTTGATATTTTTATCATATTGTGCCTTGATATGTTTCTTATGCGCTTCGTTAGCCAATGCAGCATCACGATGGGTTTCATCCAGATGGATTCACTCCAAGAAACACGCTTCTTCTTTAGAAGTGTCGGATAGTAGGTCAATTGCAAGTTTGAGAGACGAGATTTCACATTGAATTAGTAAGATTGCTTCCAAACCATACACCAACTAAAAGGGTGTGAATCCGGTCGCATTTCTCACTGAGGTTCAATATGCCCACAGAGCTGAGTACAGGATTAAATGCCAATTTATTTTATGAACTCTAATCATTCTTTGCAACATGCACTTAAGGACTTTGTTGATGACCTCAACTTGTCCATTAGCTTGTGGGTAGTATGGAGTAGAACTATCATGTGACGGTCCTAACTTGGCAGTCAACTCGACCATCATGTGACTACAAAAATGCGATCCATGATCTATAACTATGGCTTGTGGTACACCAAACCTGGCAACCACATGGTTGAAGAAAAATAACGCAGCCGTTTCGCCATTGTTGTTCAATGTTGGCATTTCCTCGGCCCATTTCGTAAAATAGTCAACAGCGACTATAATATACCCATGCCTGCCAGTTGAGGTGGGGTTACATTTCATAAAATCAATGCCCCATTTGGTGAATGGGCCAACAACAATGACCGGGTGCAATGGTGCAAGTGGTAATCTCATTTTTTGGTCATATATTTGGCATGCATGACAACTTCTGACAGCAATAATGCAATCTTTGAATATGGTTGGCCAGAAGTAACCAGCATAGAGAATTCTCTGCACGGTAGCATATCCAGATAAGTTTCCACCACAATCACCTGAATGACATTCATTCAAAGCTTTCTCAGCTTCCTCATGAGTGAGGCACCTACATAAAATCGGATTGACACCATGATGATAAAGCGTATCACCAATGATCAAATAATCTTTGGCTTGGTATTGAGTACGTCGTTGTTCAGAGCAAGAGGTATTAGGCTAGAAAGCTTGGGTCTGGAGATAGATCAGTATATCTCCATACCACGGATCACTTGACAAGATAAGAAACAGAGACCCATCCAAGATTGATGCTTCTAATGTTAAATCATTGGAGGATGAGGGAAGGTCACAAAGTAACTCGGCGAAAACAAGAGATTTCTTTGATTTAGGTTTGATGAATTCCAAATCAAACTCCTGCAAAATAACTATCCATTTTGAATATTTTCCCCCCAGCAATTGACGTGACAAAATGTATGTCATAGGGTTGCAAATCGATATACTAGTAGTTTTTCGGAGGAGGATGTAATGAAAAAATCTCTGCACAGCTTGAACAGCTGCCAAAGCTAACTTTTCGACATAAGAATACTTACTTTCTGTATCGTTGAGATTACAAATCAAGTAATAAATAGGAAGTTCAATTCCACTTTCTTATTGTACTATAACCATGCTAATGGTTGTATCTGCAGCGACGAGATACAGGTAATAGTCTTTTTGATAGTTTGGGGCATACATTAATGATCCTCTAATCAAGGAATATTTAAGAGCATCAAAGGAAGCTTGCACAACTTGTTCCCAATGGAAGGGTACCCCTTTCTTCAATAGACAAGTGAAACCTTTAGCCAACTCAACATAGTTTGGAATGAACCTCCTCAGAAATTTTGCCTTTCCTTGAAGTCTCTGTAACCATAACAAGTTTAAAGGTGGAGGCAAGTCAAGGATTGCCTAAACCTTAATTGCATCAAGTCGAATTCCATATTTTCAAACCATGAAGCCAAGCAATCGAATAGAGCCGACACAAAACACACACTTGTGTGAATTGATTCGTATCTTGTAGTGTCGACACCGTAAAAATATTTCTCTCAAATGTTGCGTGTGATCAGTCCGCTTTCGTTAATGAGTAGGAAAATCATCAAAATAAGGTTCAACAATGTGCTTGATGTCATGGAAGGCATAATTCATCGCCCTCTGAAATGTATCCCCTGCATTCTTCAAACCAAAAGGTAACTTTCGATAGGCGAATGTGCCTCATGGACAAATAAAAGTTGTTTTAGATTGGTCCTGTGGGCGGATATTGATTTGATTGTAGCTAGAAAATCCATCCATGAATGAGAAGATTTCACATCCAGCAAATTCCTCAATAATCTGGTCGATAAATGGTGTAGGATAATTGTCTTTTGGACATGCTTGATTTACATCCCTATAATCGACACACACTCGAATTGTCCCTTGTTTTTCATAACTGGAACAATGTTAGATACCCAGTCAGTAAGAGGTACATGGAAAATGAAGTCATCACGCAAAATTTTTTCAACCTTTGCTTTAATGGCAATGGCTTTCTTAGGATGAACAGGTCGAAGCCACTATCGTACTGGTTTGACATCAAGGTACATTTTAATATCATGTTCAAAAATGCTTGATTCAATTCCTGGCATCTCCTCGTAAGACCATGCAAAAATATCTCTAAATTCACGAAAGAGAGCATGGTAGTTATCAAGTTCCAA
The DNA here is from genome assembly GCA_000404065.3 of Pinus taeda. Classification (NCBI taxonomy): domain Eukaryota; kingdom Viridiplantae; phylum Streptophyta; class Pinopsida; order Pinales; family Pinaceae; genus Pinus; species Pinus taeda. Next base: position 19,093 of record APFE030331293.1, on the reverse strand, counting down.
TGGAGAACAAGATTTGCCGACATGAATGTTTTCTACAATGTTAGGCTTGGTCGAAATGTTTATAGAAATCGTTTCTTCTATGTTTGACAAATTACGCTTAGAATCTATAATATCTATTTTAACAAAATTTGACAGGAAATCAACGATTGATGGGTGGTTTAGTTCATTTGAATAATCTTCAATGTCATTTGGAAGATGGGAATGATGATGATAATCTTCGCACGGTTCCTCTCCTATCATCATTGACTGGATGATTCCTTCATCTGTAGAATGTATACATGAAAAAGGATCCGAAGAGGTACCATATTCTAATGACCTATCTACCCATACAAATGTTGAGTGCGCATTTGGGTTTGTCGCACAAGCCCGAAAGATTGATTGCTATGATGATTCAATGGGGCTTAATGGCAACATCTCCATATTACTATCATCTTCAACTTTGCTAGAAATCCTCCTTAAATTAGATGAGGCGGAGGAAATCATGTTGCAAGTCTCTTACCTTGCCACTTCCGCCAAATCAGATGGTGACGGGAGGGTAAAAGTTCCCATTAGGGAAGGATCTTTAAAGAGACCTACTCCAACACTTTGAAGTGACAGCGGGGGTCCGTGTACCAATGGAATTCTTCCCGTAGCCTGTGAACTATTGGCAAAGAAGGCTAGCTGATCAATGACTATGATTCCACCCTTAAAAGGGAATGAAATAGTACAAAAGTACATGGAAACCACAGAATCCATAACATATACCCAAGGCATTCCTAGTAAAATGTTGCAATCGAGGGGTCCGTCAACTACCTCAACTTCAACAGTAACCATTTTTCCCCCAAGTTCGATTTCCAGGTTACTCAAAATCCCACATGGAGTATATGTTCTTCCATCAAAATCTTTTAACATGGTTGGTGATTGTGACCATAGTGGTGAACCAAGTGTTTCTTAGCAACTCATGGACATAATGCAAGTATATGCCCCCTCATCAATAATAGTTCAGTGAACATTCTTATTGAGAGCTTTTACTTGGATTAGGAAAGCTAATTGCACGGGTAACTACGATGAATATCCCACATGGTTAAAAACCACAAGATTTGAATCCATAGCATCTATTCTACTTATTTCTAATAGTAAAGCCTATTTTTGGGGGGACAATTTTGCAACTCCTTGAGTGTCGACATAGCAGAAGGTGATTGAGCAAGATCCTACACTATGCTATTTTGAGCTGCTTGAGCCTGAGGGTTGAATGTCGATTTGTGCATAACTCCTTTTGGTGGTTTTATTGTCAATTCAAGTACAATGGGTGGAACAACTTCAGATGAAGTTGAAGTCGAAGGATTAGGTTGATTAGTGGCATGATTATTCGATGATGATGGATTCCCATAATATTTGTTTCTTGTTGACACAAAAACTTCGTTTTGTGGCTTTGTGATGGATAACATGAGTACTTTGGATGTGGAAGTAAGGTCTGTTGCAACCAAATGTGTCTCTGGGGTTGGAAATGGATCTGTCAACACTGTTGATGTGTTTGAAGTCTTTAAAATTTTAGAGACCTCAGAGCGATGTGGACAATCTCTTGTAAAATGCTCGTCATTAAATATCAGACATGGATAATGAGGTTTCCTTGCTGAAGTAGAGGAATTAGATGATTTCTCTGGAGGGGAATTTTCTTGTTTCTTTTTACTGGTTGCTTTGGATTTTTGCCTTTGTCAGATAACACAACATTAATCTTGGAGGCAAGAATATTTTCTAATGCATTGATAGTTTGATTGGAAACAGCAAGAATTTGACCATATGGTCTTCCTGCTCACTGTGTGCTTGAAGAACCAATCACACCGTCGCCAGCATGAGAGTCCTTACTCGATTGTGGAAGAGGTGGAACAGTGAAAGCTAGTCGAGGTGCATTGGGAATTTTATCGTAAAGCGAATCGGATTGTGTGTAAATCAAATCCAAGTATTGGGCACGAGCAATGACTTTCTCTTCTATGACAACTCCACCTTTTGCCACATCCTCGGTGATTGATAGCAACAAGGATTTTATGAACCACTCAGCTAAAAGCTAATCGGGAACATATGTCTTAACCATTCAATGGCGATGACACCACTCATGAATATGATCTTATATATGGGTAGCAGTAATCTGTTTAAAGTTGGTTAGGAGTTCTGTTCCAATCTCGTATATAATAGATAACTGGAAGTGGGTCAAAAAAGTAGTGGCTAAAGTGGTGAAATTATTGAAAGAAGCTCTTGGTAATTCAATGTACCATTTAGCAGCTAGACCAGTAAGTGTTCTTTGGAAAAGATGAAGTTTGGCTGAATCGTCATTTAATGAGTTTGATGAACACCACAAATGAATGGTCATAACATGATTTGATGGGTATTCTCCAGGATTTCCGTTACACTTCAGTATGTCAGATGGTAACTTATGTGGAATTACCGACCACCAAGGTGCATATAAGATGGGATCATTAGTGAGCCGATTTAAATCTGGTAATTCTAAAGTTGCTACAAATGACAACTATCGATTCAAGTTAGGTTGAGCATACCCGGGATATGATGGAATTTCCTGGTCAATAGGTCTTTACATACCGACATAAGACATCTGCATTTGGTAACCTTGGTATGGTTGTTGAACAAAACCAGTATAAGGTGGTTGTTGATAACTAGGTTGAATGTTTGGTTGTCCATAACCTGCAAAGCCTTGTTTACCAGGACCTTGGTAACTTAAGATTGACCAAAACCAGGTTGAGATTATGGAACAAGTCCAAACTGGGTTTGGAATTGCTGGAATTGGGGTTGTTGAAATTGAGGCTACCACGGTTGTTGAATCAACTGTTGTTGTTGTTTTTACAATTGTTGTTGATTTAATGGTTGTTGTTGTCTACCAATGAAAGGTTGGCTAGGTTGTGAATAAACTATACCAATGTAAACCTGGGTCATTCCAAATAAGGGTACACTAACCTGAGGTTGTTGTTAAACTCCATAAACAAGTGATTGTTGTACAACAACTTGAGGAACTTGAACTTCTTGACTTGAAACTTGTGATTGCAAGGTAGAGGGACCAGTTTGTATAGGTTGAGATACAATAGTTTGAACTTGTGACTGTGGTATAGTAGTAACAACAGGTGTAGTACGAATAGCTAACATAGCTTCCATTAGTTGCGTTGGATACACAAGCCTTGGTTGAGCTGGCATTGTTGGTTGCCATTGACAAACTCTAATTCCAGATTGACCTGAATAATGTGGGATGTTACCATATGGGAGTCCCCCGGAATAAGGAGGATACGATGAATAAGCATATGGATCTCCATATGGTGGCAATCCAGTATTTAATGGATACATAGGTCTTTGTTGACCAGATTGCCCAGCTTGATACTGATATACAGGATCAAACTGTTGAGTTCCCATTAGAGAAGAACCAGGTAAAATTCTGGTTGAGGACATGGGTGATGACCATGGTGTAGAAGCAACCCGTGAGTGGGTTCCATACAATGACTGGTAACCAACCGAGACAGACGATTCACCATACAGGTGCGACTCAGGTGTGGTAGAAAACATCGAAGAGGTTACAACAAAAGATTTTGCTATAGCTACATCAGATGATACAGTCTGAGATGTTGACGATTGTTCAGCCATAGTTAACTAACCCAAAAGTTGTCCTAAAGATTCGATGGCTACTTGAAAAGAAGTAGGATCAAATGAAGCGAAAAAAATCAGGAGTATTAGGGTGAAGATAAAGCCCATTTCCAAAGTGAAACGGGGTTCCAGGTGTGGAATCTTCTTCCAATTCCTCCTCTATAGCAATTAAACCTGGTGGAAGAACTTCATCGTCAGGTCTGTAAAAGATTTATGGTGTTTATGAAGTTGAAGTTTCAATAGTTACTGATGTCTGAGGGGTAACTGGTTGATCGTCTTTCGGTAAAGTAACAACTTTTGAATATTCAAATTCGAAGTCCAGATTTTTGGGTAAATGAACAACAATTTCAGTAAGAGGTTCCTGAACAACTTCAGATTCAGATGTAACTTTTGTTTGAACTGGTATAGATTCTGGATTAACTTTTGGTTGAGCTGATTCAAGTTTAGAAGTACTTTCTTGTTGAGAAATTTCAAGTTGAAGATCAACTTGTGGTTGAACAACTTCGGTTACTGTTTCACTAGGATCAATGCTAATGTCCTCAAGTAATTATGCAAGTTCCTCTTCAGGAACGGATGTACCAGAAACAATTGGAGTAACTGGAGTCTCTATACTTACTGAAATAGATGATTCAGGTAACTCAGAGGAAGAACTAGGAGTTCTTGATGTACTAGACTCAGTTAAGCGAGACAACTTTGCCCGAATTAGTGCGCTTCAGGAGGAAAAGGTGGTTTTCTCAATGTTCTCCGTGAACGATGGGGTATGGGTTGTTGTTCCTCCACGATTTCTGATTAATTTTATTATCAAAAATTAAATAAACAAAAAGGGTTATACTAGATAAAAGGTTTACCAAGCAACTATGAACTACAGAATACCTCCTAGTGAACCAAGAAATACGAGCAGGAAATCTCACTGAATGTTGTGTTCGGTGTATCACAGTTTACAAGGCGGTCGACTCGGTTACTTAAGGATGGATAGCAACGTAGGTTTGTCCTCCCATATATAGCTGAAGGTACGTGGAGGCCCAATCTGTATAAGCACTGTCTAATGCAAAACCGCACAGTGAGAGCATTTCCATATACTTTACGTAATGTAACACCACCCTATATACACGAAGGTACGTGGACGAGCTAAGATATACTCACGTACGTGGAATGAGGTATTACACGCGGGATGTATTGCAGACAAGTTAGCAATAGCTGCTTTGTTTTACGACACCGGAACACGTCTCTAGCCTAGAACCACTAAATGTTCTCGTTGATGACAATGCTCCATTAGGTAAATTGATGTCTATTTTAAGTTGATCTTGCTTAGGAATTTGCCTTTCAAGTTCACCACGTGATGTATTCTGAAATTCCTAGGAATGCAACTATCATGATAAGCATTCTTTCCATTCAATTTAACGATGAAAATCCTAGCTACTTAGGGATAGAGCAATCAAATTTCTTTTGATCAAAGAGCAAAGAGCACAATCTAAATGCAAATTCCCTACACTATTTCTATCAGCACACACAAACTTTTTCAATGCAACATGCATGTATTTCTTTTTGATTTCCCTTAATGTGAATGAACAAAAAGGAAAACTAATGCACAATCGATCAATAAACTCTTTTCATAAAAATGATGATTTTGATACAATTTCTTTTCAAGGAAAGGAAGACTTTACAACACTTTCATTTTCAAAGAAATGAGTAATTACGACACTTTCAATGAAAACACTAATCATATACATACATCAATCAATCGATCTTTCATGAATGAGGACTTTACGACAATTCAACTTTAACATTCAAAGGAAAAGACGATTTTACGACACTTTCTTTCGACAAAGATCAATTAACCAAAAACTAACTTTCGACTATAGATTGAAAATGACAAAGTAAATACATAACAAACATTTATCAATCCTAGTCTAAGTAGGGCCAGGTAAGGAGATGAAAAACTATTTTCAGAGACAAGACATCATTGACATTCAACAAATCATTCAAACAGGAGAAAATTGGTAAAAAACTTCAGTTCCTAGATGGGAAACTGACCCTCAAGGGATCAGCGCAGGCAGCAGTGAGAGACAATGCACTTCAGTGCACTGGCTCTATGCGAGAAGTGCATTGCAATGCACTGTGTCCTTCATTGGGCTGCGATGGTGACAGTAAGCCATTTCTGAAGGTAATTTGACATAGTTTTGACTCAATTTACTATGAAATCAGATTGAAATTCAATCAACGACCACAAGTACAGTATGTCGAAATGTCTTAAGAGGCTGATAAGCTACTAAGATGGATGATCATTCCCCAGCGGATTCGCCAATTTTTTTTGGGAAGTTTTAGTGTCTACGGATAAATGCTTAAACCCTTAGACTAGTAGCTAAGTCTAGAACAACAGTGCAAAGCATTCTCTACCTTTTCTATAACCAATAGATTAAATAAGATAGTAAAGAAGCCTATTTGTAGCTTTCGCTTACTCCTTATCTCCCTTGACTAATTCTGTCGCTCCTTTCCGTACTTAATCCACTTAAAAAGTACTTGCACATAGATAGAAGACAAAAATCGATCAAAGCATATGATAATGATCTATTGATTAAACATAGAATGGAATCAAGTTCATAATACACATATGAAAGCATCAATGGACAATACAAACATATGGAAAAAACTTTGAACACTTTATCAGTAAAAGGAAGAGTTACAACCCAATTTGCTTGATTCAGTATCACTCCTCTAGTTCAATCCCATCCTCTCCTTATAACAAGCAAGACTTTTTGACATCACTACAATACTTGAAACTAACTCAAGTCTCATACTAATAGCATCTCCCTATAATTCAATGATTTCCAGCCCCTGATCACTTAGATGAGTGGTCTTTTTATAGGTGAATGAAGGAAGTTATGCCATAAATGGTGATAATGAATGCCCTTCCAAACTTAGGATTTAGTTCCATGGAGGAAGGGTAAAGGGATTGATGTTCCTTAACTCCCTCCCTCATCCAATTTCAAGCCCAAAGGAGTGGATAGCCTTAGGAAACTTCTAGAGGCATCCTATGGATAAGAATATTCCAAACCCCGATGCAAATTTCGCTCAAATTCGCCCAGCGCACCCTAGTAGTGTACTGGGTTGCAATGCAATGCACCCTGGTAGTGTACTAGGCTACACTGCAGTGCACCCTCGTAGTGTATCTACCTATGTTGATCCTCTTAGAGACAATTTTTGGATGATTTCAGTCATAGAACGTCTTGGGAAGCTAGGCATTCTTATGGTTGACTTCTTTAGGGCATGTAACAACTAAATTAGGGTTTGATGGGCCCTAATATTACTAATCTATAAGTCGGGGTTGATGTGCCCAAATGGATCTATAACAGTTGCCCCTAAAGCATGAAGTCGTAAATATGTATGTCGAGTGAAATTCTTTACTATGTGGAAAGGAGGTTTCAAAGTAGAAGGTGACCTGCATCAATTACAATACATATATCATTATAATTTGATTTTTTCTCATGAAATCGCTAAGGGAAGGCATACCCATGCTCAGCTTATAAACTTTCATTACATGTACAAATATAGTTGTCTATAGATATAGACCCATGAATGGACGACCATGAATGTAAGGCCATTGTACATTTGATTTAGTACTCCTGAAAATATCGTAGCCCGGATGGATGAGACTAGATCCGAGGTCTTCAATCTCGTTCAATATTTCGCTCAAGTACAAGTCTAACCATGTGAATAGATGATTTGAAGTCAAACATGGGAATACTTTGTCTGATTACCAACCAATGATGTAAGCCGTTAACAGACGCGAGAGGAATCACCGATAATGATGATGACCCTCAAGGTATTGAGGTCTTCAATCTCATTCAATCTTTTGCACAAGTACAAGTCTAACCATGTGAATAGATGATCTAAAGTCGAACATGGGAATACTTTGTCTAATTACCAACCAATGGTGTAAGTCGTTAACAAACGCGAGAGGAATCACCGATAATGATGATGACCCTCAAGGTATTATAGTACATTTCACATGGTGTGAATAAATGATTTGGTGTCAAACACCATAAAAATTCTTTTGGTCAAAGGTCAGTGATGTCAACCTATCGCCGGAAGCGAGAAACCCGTTATTGATGTATGCAAGCCTCAAGGTACTGAAGGGGTGCTTCTAAGTCAACTTCTTGGATGATGTGCTAATGTCAACAAGAAGCGACTTGTCACAGCAGGGCCTTAATGTATCCCACATCAACAACACGAAACGAGGTAAATGATTTTGGAGATGAAAAATCGACTGACGACAGAAGGTTCAGGAATGGCGGTCATGAAAATGAAGTTTTACGGTATTGAAAAGGATGAAGTTTGAACTGAATGACTTCTCTTGAACATGTCGGCGACACTAAGATGAATTTGTAGCATTGATCCAAAATCAAAGAAATGGATGGTATGATATGTTGGAAATAATATTAAGGGGGGGTGAATCAGTATTAGCGCATCAATAAATTTTTCATTTCCATAATCAGATTCATATATGCTACTTCAGTTAAGGGAACTCGTGTGTACACGCAACTGTGTTTAATGCAACTAGCGTATATCCAGCAAACTTATGATTCAATTAATTCATCATATGTTGATCTTTAATTAGTGCATCAGAACTTCATTAACCATATAAACAGTAACCAGGTGCCGTAAAAATAGAACAAATCATCACACACATGAACACCAAGATATAAGGTGGAAACCCAATGCGGGACAAAAACCACCTGCTGCTATCTTCCTTTAATATAAGAAAAACATGTTTACAATCTTGTACTGGCGCAGACTCATACCAGTACACAGGCACCCACTTGCAAAAGGCTACAACCTTCTCTCGTTCTCCAGCTTCTACTGGAAGGGAGCAACAACCCCCTAGCTCTTGTACTGGCTTATATGTTTACTAGTACATAGGCGTCGGCCTACAGAAGGCTACGACATTCTCTCTTCCTCCAGGGACCACATTTCATAAATTTTTAGACTGGATACACCTGGAACACAACACCACAATTTGAAAGGCCACGTTTCATCCAATTTTCATACTGGACCCATCAACAACATTGAAGCTCAAGATCAATGACCACTGCAATACAACCATTGCATTAACCAATCATCATTCTCTAAATCACCCACAACTGAAACACTCAATCTATCTGAACTTTTAGAACACAGTTAACAAAACACAATCACTAGAACACAGAGCAAAACCCAGATCTTTGTAATAGCAATCAGAAGCAACTGATACTTCCAACATCAAGTTCATAAGGTATACACTACTTGGCTAAGTCAAAACAACGTGTACACGCCCTTTTACCAAAGGGAACCAGCGTACAGATCTGAAAATAATTACTTATACCTTCACTGTAATTTTCTACTTCAGACATACCTAGATCATCATATAGAAAGGATAAAACATGCGTCAGTATTCAGATTTGAACTATTCATGATCATACCATATAATGAGAATGCATTTTAGTCGTCATGATCCAGGTCCATCAACCTTCATTTTCCACATAGGTGCATCCTTAGTAAAGCATCACAAACCCATAACCTGCATACTGGATCTCACACTTCATCGGCTATTCAATACTTGCACACTTGGCCTGATGATCTTCTCCTCCTTTTATAGTTTTAGGCCTTTCTCAATACCATGGACCAAAACCACTTAGGACCAATACCTTGGACCAAATACATGGATTCAATGCCTCAGACAAAATACCTTGTACCAATACCATGAATCAAAATACCATGGACCAAATACCTTGGACCAATACCATGGATCAAAATACCATGGACCAAATACCTTGGACCAAAACTTAGTTTTCCAAGATATACGCGCTTTTCCTTCTGTGAAAGTGTGTGTGTATGTTATACGCTCCTTTTGTTCTGTTAACCCATGTGTATACGCTCCTTTTTCAAGGTGAACCTACATATACCTTTCTTTATTCATTCTTTGTAGTCTAATCATTGATTCTTTTCTATTGACCTGTTGCACTATGATCTGTCATCTGAGTGAGTTGTCATCAAGGACAACACCTGTATCTTAATGCCAACAATTTCCCCCTCTGGACTTGATGGCAACAACCACACCAAGTCACTCTCCCCCTTTAACATCAAGGGCAAAGGGCAGACCAAGATATTCTCTCCCTTTGATATACATTATGTTGTCCATACTCCCCCTGAGTACATGTTGAAATCTCTGATTGATCTCCCCCTTTGTACATGCTAAGATGTACCAATCCGTCCATGCTCCCCCTAAGCACATGCAGAGTCTAAACAAGATCGCGATAGTCATCAGCAACTATCATACACCATATGATCTTCACCATCAGTAGCATCAGGATCAACAACCTGTATATTTCCATCATCAAAGGAGTCACCTGAATCAAAACAAATATGTGGATCTGTATCAAAATCTTCTAAGATAATGCCAACAATGCATTATTAGAAGCATATGCTCCCCCTGAACTTGTGCCAACTAGCACATACCATGACCGAACTATATCAGACTTCTTTTCCTGAGTTTGTCCTATTGATTTTTCTTCAAAGCACCATATACGCAACTGTGCAGCATCTAACTCGTGTATATACGCGACTTCTCTTCATAATAGTTGTGTATGAAAATTGGAATACTGAAGGTTTACACCTTCAGCTTCCCCTGGGTCTGTTATGTCTGCAAACTGAGCTATGCTACATCTTTCTGACAATAATTTTGTCTTCTTCAATACCTTGGATTGTGATGATGTATGCTCCTTTTGATTTGATGTCTGAACTTTGCTCTTGCATTCCTTTACTTTATGTCCAAACTTGTTACACGCATAACATCTTACATGTTTTATATTCCTCTTATTACAATCAATAGCTTTGTGACCAAACATATTGCAAGCAAAACAGTATCCCTTAAAGTACCTAGAAAGTGATGATCTTTCTGTGTGATGGTTTTGAACCATTCTACTTCTGCATCTAGCTGCAACATGTCCAAAATTATGACATATAAAACATTCAACATCATTCCTTGAAGGAAATAACTGACTATCACTTCCATAGTTAGGAGTAACATATTTTCTTTGACGAATTTCTTTCCTTGGTTGTTGATGGGGTTGACTTTTTATTTCCTTGTGGAGCATCTCAGATTTTTCATTGGAGTTTCTTTACTTACCTTGTGAGATAGATTCACCTTCATGAAAACAAATACTAGTCTTTATAATGGACGAATGCTGAACTTTGCGGATTTCATCTAATGTTTCTGATCCTTTAGAAAATATAAGATTTAGAGTCTTTGTCTTTTCAAGTTCTTTTCTTAGACTTACTACTTCACATTCTAACACTTCATTGTGTTTTTCCTTTTCAATGAGTTGATGTGTCACTGTGTTTATGACTGTATCCTTTTCTACCAAACTGATTCTAAGTTGACTAATCTCTTTAAGGAAATCTTCCTTTTCTGAGCCATTATTTTCATATGCCATGAGTAGTTTAATTTCTTGATCGTCTTCATTACTATTTGACAAGACATCACTATCTTTATGAGTATAATAACTTCTATTACCTTCTTCAAACATCTTTCCTTTGTTATGAGGGCATCTAGCAACGTAACGACCAACTTTTCCACAAGAAAAACATTTGAATGGTAGCTTACCTTTGAACCTTCCAGAACCCCGTTGAAGCTTCTTGACAAAATTTACCTCATCTTCTTCTTCTGAAATGTGTCATGATTCAAAGAGTTTTTCTTTTCCCTTTGTTGATGCTTTAAATGTGGCTTCTCTCATATCTGATGGTCCTCCTTTTCTCATCTCAAAGGCAGTTAAGATTCCGTCAAGCTGCATCATAGTGATATTCTGCAGATCCTGTTTTTCTTCTATGGCAAACACTTTGGGTTCAAATTTAGTGGACAAGGATCTCAAAACTTTCTCAACTAAGACAACTTCCTTAATTTCTTCACCTAGATTCTTCATACAATTGACAATCTCATCTATAAGAAGGAAGTAATTGACTATGCTTTCATCACTATGCATCTTAAGAGTTTCATACTGAATTCTGAGAGTTTGAAGCTTAGCATGTTTTATCTGAGAGTCTCCTTCGTAGCTTAGAACGATTTTTTCCCATATTTCTTTCGTTGATTTGAGCTGCATGACTTTGAAAAACTCTGATTTTGACAAGCTTCCTAATAAAATAGTGACAGCTTTGGCATTGGTTTCATAATCCTTTTTACCTGCCGTATCTGTAGGAATCATTGTTGGAAATGTATATCCTTCTTCAACAATTTCCCAAACATCTGTTCCAAGAGATTGTAGATAGGTTGTGGTTCTTATTTTCCAGTAAACAAAATTTCTCCCATCGAAGATTAGTGGTGTGATGGATCCCATGTTCTCTTGCTTATTCATTTTGATGGATCTCCCTTCAAGCAATCAAGCTTCTTCTGAAGGACTTGCTCTGATACCAATTGTTGGAAATAATACTGAGAGGGGGGGTGAATCAGTATTAGCACATCAATAACTTTTTCATTTCCATAATTAGATTCATATACGCTACTTCAGTTAAGGGAACTCGCATGTACACGCAACTGTGTTTAATACAACTAGCGTATATCCAGCAAACTTCTGATTCAGTTAATTCATCATATTTTGATTTTTAATTAGTGCACCATAACTTCAATAGCCATATAAACAATAACCAAGTGCAGTAAAAACAGAACAAATCATCACACACACCAACACCAAGATATAAGGTGGAAACCCAATGCGAGACAAAAACCACCTGCTGCTGTCTTCCTTTAATATAAGAAAACCCTGTTTACAATCTTGTACTGGCACAGACTCATACCAGTAGGCAAGCATCCACTTGCAGAAGGCTACAACCTTCTCTCATTCTCCAGCTTCTACTGGAAGGGAGCTACAACCCCCTGGCTCTTGTACTGGTCGATATGTTTACCAGTACATAGGCGCTGGCCTATAGAAGGCTACGACCTTCTCTCTTCCTCCAGGGATCATGTTTCATAAATTTTTAGACTGGATACACCTGGAACACAACACCACAATCTGAAAGGCCACATTTCATCCAATTTTCATATTGGACCCATCAACAACATTGAAGCTCAAGATCAATCACCACTGCAATAAAACCATTGCATTAACCAAACATCATTCTCTGAATCACCCACAACTAATCACTCAATCTATCTAAACTTTCAGAACACATTCAACAAAACACAGTCACCAGAACACAGAGTAGAACCCAGATCTCTATAATAGCAATCAGAAGCAACTGATACTGCCACCATCAAGTTCATAAGGTATACGCTACTTGGCTGGGTCGAAATAGTGTGTATATGCCCTTTTACCAAAGGGAACCAGCGTACAGATCTGAAAATAATTACTTATACCTTCACTACAATTTTCTACTTCAGACATACCCAGCTCATCATATATAAAGGATAAAACATGTGTGAGTATTCATATCTGAACTATTCATGATCATACCATTAATGATAATGCAATTAGTCTCCATGATCCCAGTCCATCAACCTTCATTCGCCACATAGGTGCATCCTTAGCAAAACATCACAAACCCATAACCTGCATACTAGATCTCACACTTCATCGACTATTCAATACTTGCACACTTGGCCTAATGATCTTCTCCTCCTTTTATAGTTTTAGCCCTTTCTCAATACCATGGACCAAAACCACTTAGGACCAATACCTTGGACCAAATACCTGGGATAAATGCCTCGAAATAGATACCTTGGACCAATACCATGGATCAAAATACCATGGACCAAATACCTTGGACCAAAACTTAGTTTTCCAAGATATACGCATTTTTCCTTCTGTGAAAGTGCATGTGTACATTATACGCTCCTTTTGGTCTGTTAACTCATGTGTATACGCTCCTTTGTCAAGGTGAACATACGTATACCTTTCTTTATTCATTCTTTGTAGTCTGATCATTGATTCTTTGCTATTGACCTGCTGCACTATGATCTGTCATCTGAGTGAGTTTCCATTAAGGACAGCACCTGTATCATAATGCAAACAAGATAGACCAACGGTGTGATAACCATCAAGCTGAATGACCCAACCCACATAGTCACGATGATGAAGTGAAAGTGTCATGTTCAAGAGCGACTTGCTACCATAAAGTGTTTTCCCCTTTTTCCAATTTTCCCTAGTCATTGTTGACTAGTACCTCTTTATTTTTATCAAGCTTGATGAGGATAACATATCTTTGTTGTATAATTCCACCCTTCAAGTGAATCCATCGCTATTTGATGCTTTAACGAGTCTAGCGAAGGTGAAACTCGGTCTTGTCTAGATGGACAAGTTTGTCGCTATTTGATGTTTTGAATGAGTTTAGCGACAAAGATAACTCGGTCCTTTTCATGTTTAGAGAGTTTGAAAAGGAACAACAAGGAAACTCCAAAAGTTCTTTTTCGTAGATTAATCTCTCAAGTCCGAAAAAGCATAACATAATACAAGAGAGATATCGTTTCCAATCCTTTAACGAGCTGGAAAGGACAAGCACTTGGTAATCTTTTTATGTTTAGAGAATTTGAAGAGAGCTTAAAGAGGACTCCAAGAGGGCTCCTTTTTAGTTTTTAACAAAGCTCGAAAAGAGATAAAAGTTTTCTTTGTGGTCAAAGATGTTCAATTTACATTTGAGCACGTCAAATTCTGCATGTCTGTTGTCAATTCTGCTCAAAACACCATCAAAAATAGATTAAAAACACCTGTTTCATGGATAAAATGAATAAAAACTAATGTTTACTCGATTAATGTGCAAGAAATAAACATAGCAACAAGTTTTTCCATTCATTTTTACCTTTTCACATTTACCCTTTGATTTTGGTGCTTTGGAGCATTTTTTACCTCGAAGTTCACGAGCTGATTACGAAGGATTCAATGGACCATTCCTCGTGCAATCATGACTAGGTAGGATCTATCTCTGTTCTCTTTCATTTCATATCATTCATTTTCAGTTTCAGGCAAAAATTTTGAGTTTTTGGGGGCCCTAACGTTTCAATTTTCCAATCTGGGATTAGCACACCCTTTCATCATCAAAAGGTGTGTTGCAGTGCACTTACCTAGAAGGCTTCCTGTATTGCAGCACACTGTCCCTAAGGTTGGGCTGCGCTGAGCATAAAACCCAATTTCATTCAACTGTTTTGACCCATAAATTATTTTGTTTTTTGCAAGAAATGGATCCTAATTTGTCGTATGGTTGTATTTTCAGGTATTCATTGGATCAGAATGACGATTACATGGAGAGAATGAGAGCATGAAGAATAGGATATGATTGCCCTAAATAACCAGGGCATGGTTGAGGCCCTAAGCAATTGCGGGTTTCTCAAATATTTCTGATTCCCTGGTATGAGGCAGCAAATGGAGCTTTTGCAGTTCCTTGTTCGTTCATGGGATCCTACTGATTAGTAATTTCACATTAGAGACAAAGTGGTCTCAATTACCATCGATGACATATCTTTTCTTACCAAACTATCGAGGTGAGGTGCCCCCATCTCACTTTCTGGATTTGCCAAAGGTGGTGAATTAGTGAGAGATTGCATACGATCGTTTTTCTAGCCAGGTGCACATCCTAGCAGAGATGAAAATATTAACATCAGGGATGTTAGTGATTTACCATTGGGGATGATCCTCTTTACCATTGCCAAATTGGCTGGCAGTGTGACACTACATTTGGCAAAAATATCATACATGCAGTATGCATTAGAGTGTTTAAAGCCAAATGTATTCAACTGGTGCGAGGTAATACTTTCATCCTTGAAAGAACAACTGACCAAGGTGAAAAGTGGAAGGACAAAGAACTTTGGCTATGGGTCAATCCTGATTTCTTTCTTCTTGGAGAGAATTCCACTTATGCAGCCACAACATGTTTCACTGAGTGTATCTGGACCTAGGGATCCACAGATGTAGAGATGGGTAGATCTTATGGCTAGGCATGTTGGTCAGTCATTGATCTCATTTACCCCTGCATTCTTTGAGTGGCTTGATCGACAGGATATGGCCATCACAAGGTATCCAAATTCAGGGATGGATTTCCGTGGAGATCCAGACTTTATGTTACCAGTTGAAGCACAATGGGGTGCTACAGGTAAATTGTTTGACCAAAGTGTTTTTTGATTTTAAAGTTTCTACATTTTTTTGTGTTTTTTATTAACTCCAAGACTAAACAAAATAATTTCTTATGTATGCAGACGTTGGACCTGTTCGACCTGTGGGGCACCAACGAGTGGTAGCTGGGCCAACACAGAGACCTGTTGGGAGAGCAGTTCTCCGAGACTTAGATTTAGCCAAGACACTGGCTGAACTACAAGACCACATAGAGGGTTTGACCCTAGGCATTCTGAACGTCTGAATCGAGGAGTTGCCTATGCAACTGTAATGCCACACCATTGGTGTGCCGAGTCATTGGATAAGACTTTCACGCATGATAGCACAGGCTGTGACCTATTATCATGAGCACCACTAGTTTACATAGATTTTTTCTGCATACATTTTGAGTTTTTGGGTCAAATGAGCAATTTTTGTCTTAGACACAGACTATTTGTAAAAACTTTCAAAACAACTATCTATTTTACTTTCAGAGTTTTATTATAGTTATGTGATGCAATCCTATTCAACTGATAATTTGAATTAAAAATATTTATTTTACATATGTCGCAAATGTCTATTTAACACATAATTCGCTAGAGAATCAGTTAATGTGATTAGATTTCTGGAAATATGTTGATATTGAATAAACTCAAAATACCTTTCCAAAATACGAACTCTAAGGAACATGCGATTAATTGATGGGTTTCGGATGGTATAAATGCCAGTAAGTTGTAGTACAACGAGTTATGAGTCCAGCCTAATGATGATTCGATGTATGCCAAGTGAAATGGCATCAGAGAGAAGTTCAATCAACGTGCTATACTTAGCGATGTTGTTTGTCTATCGACCAATACAAATCCCTCTAAAACTCACTAAAACACCGCTTAGAGTGAAAATGGCCCATGCTATAGAGGACAGATTCTGCGTGCTACGACTAGCCCCTTCAGCATAACCAACAAATGGTTCTGAAAAGTTCGACATCTGCAACAAATGTAAAGTGGATTACTTTGTTAGGCCAGGCAATAAATCCTCAAAACAAATTGATTCGTATCTCATTCCATCAAGTTGGTCTTTATTATATACATGAGGGAGAGATTGTTCACTTCATCTCCCGATGACTGTTCATATTACTTATTATTTATTTACATTATATTCACCCAATCCTGATGGTGAGGTGTCAACATTCCCCCCTCCCCTTAATCTGAAGGGATGTTGCTGAGTCCAAGCATCATTCTGAATCGTTCAAGCTTTTTTCTTCCAAGCGCTTTGATGAAGATGTTTGCAATTTTCTCATTAGTGGAACAATGACGGAGATGGATTGTTTTGGCCTCAACATGATGTCAAATCAGATGATATTTAGTATTGATGTGCTTCTTTCGATCATGGAACTTTGGGTTCTTGGAAAACTTTATTGTAGAGGTATTTTCAATCATGAGTGGAGTTTATTATACTTGTTTTACCTGCAAATCTTCAAGAATTTTCCTGAGCCGTACAATTTATTTTATTGCTTCCATTGCTGCCACGTATTCTGCTTCTATTATGGAATCTACTATAATTGATTGTTTGCGTGATCTCCAGGACACAGCTCCTGATCCAAGACTCATAGCATATCCTGATGTAGATACCCCAGTTTCTTTGTCTCCATCGAAGTCTGAATCAGAGTATCCAATCAAGCTGAAGTTGTCCACCTGTATATACTTGATTCGAAAGTCTTGAGTTCCCTTCAAGTACCTTAGAACACTTTTCGCAGCAGACCAATGTCCCTCACAAGGCTTTTGCATAAACCTGGAGAGGATTCCAACAGCAAACGAAATGTCTGGTCTGGTAGTAGTTAGGTAGTTGAGACTTCCTACAAGTTATCTATACTTTGTTGCATCCTCAAAATTTTTCCTTCAATAGATGTGAGCTTTAAGTTTTGTTCCATTGGAGTAGTAAGAGGATTGCATTCTGTCATGCCAAACCTATTCAACAGATCTCCAA
>APFE030331282.1:4092-33875 GCA_000404065.3 Pinus taeda | reverse complement strand
ATGATATCGAACCAAAGGTTAAAAATTTTGGTTTTGCAAGAGAGAAGCTCTGCAAGTTGTCCATGAAATGTATGCTATATGGAAGATTAATAAATGTTTTTGGCAATTCTAGCTCATATAAATGTGCAATATGTATTTGTTTGTGTGTTTGTTCCATATGCTTTTGTTAAACACATACATGGCAGACACAAAGTGTGAATGATAAGCATGAGAGTACATATATTATTGACATGATATACATTTATAGTACATGGTGTGACCCTTGGATTCATATTCCAAGTGGTCTCTTGGACTCCCTTTGGCTGTTCAGCTTCCACACCAACCCTTAGAGGATTAGGTGTCCAACATTCCCCTCTTAATCTGAAAGGGTATGTATGAGTCCAAGAAGAGAGCTGTAATACAAAATGTGCAAAAATGCATGGCAACACTAGGATGAATGTGTTCTATGAAATGTTGGTATAAGGGAGGTGGTTTAAGGATGACCACCAACTCTAGAATGCTTAGTGCACGTCCTGGAACTCTTCCAAATCTAGCATGAAGTTGAGGTATTCTGCTAGAGGAAGTGGTCCTGGTGTTTTGAAGAGGGAAACATTCAACCATGAAAAGGAGGTCTCACCCCGCATAAAAGGGAGAACCTCAACCTAAAGAGGGAGATATCAACCTGTGATGGTTTAAGGATTACCACCAACTCTGGAATGCTTAATACAATCCCTGGAACTCATCCAAAACTAGCAAGAAGCTGAAGTCTTTTGCTAGAGGAAGTGCCCTCAATTCTTTGAAGATGCATCACCAACTGAAGGCATGCTCAGGGACATCTTTGTCTCTGGCTACAACTCAAAATCTAGTATGGCAGGTTGTGGCTCAGGCTCACTTGATGTGGCTTTGAAGCTTGTAGATGACCATCACTTCCCCCCGTGTCAGATACAAGGTAAGATGATGAAGAAAACTCAACTACAAGATTGTTCAATAATCTAGAACAAGTTCTGACATATGACTGAAATATCTTCTTGGTTTTCGATGCCCATTGCCAAGAAGTGATCCATCCAAGATGAATATTTGTTCTTACAGGAGGCTTGTTTTTGAAGCATATGTTTGAACAATGACCAGTTTTATGACTATGCTTACATGGATGAAGATCAAAACAATGATCTTTCACATGGCCAACTCGATCACAGTGTTGGAATTTCACAATTTGTTGTTGTTGTGGAAGAGGAGCAGAATCTGGTACAGCTGAAGGTGAACTGTCATGAAGGAATCCAACACTCTGAAACTGAATGGGTTTTGAGTAATCTGGAATATGAAAGGACTAGTCCTTGTCATATCCAAGACTATATGTGCTTGTTATGGACAAGCTCTTCCCAAGGTCTAATGATGGGCTTGGGAAGTGCAGAATGAATTTTTACATCTACTCCTGAAATGGGTACTGCATATACCATTTCTTGTCGCTAATGGGAGTCTATCTCAATGTTATTGATTTGATCACTTGTTGGATGTTGATGGGTGTCATGATGCTTATGCTATTGTAACTCATCTCGCCAGAATTTAGATTCAAGTTGCAGAAACTCGATCATTTTCTTGTGCATCTTGTAAACATATTTGAATATTAAAAGGTGTGTCCTTATTTATTTTTACTGTATCATGATCATTGGATTGTATCAGAGTTATTAGGAACTCTAATACCTCAATAATTTTGGACATTGTCTCAGCAAAAATAAAGGCCTCAAAGGATTTGAACCGCTGGGTCGAATTCCTTCCTTGCTATTTCAACTTTCAAAAAAATAATGGCATATAAAATAAACACACCATTTACAGTCCACGGGCCATTTCAACTCACCTGTAACGTTTAACACAAGAGAGAGGACAACTTCTTGTTGTTCATGCTAGTTGCCCTACCACAAACATGCCCAAATGCCTTTGCAGCTCGTTCCTTTATACTATTGTCTTCTTAACAATGATTTTTCCTCGAATTTAGTAGTGTTGTAATAATTCTAAGAAGAGGAAGATATTAAAATAAAACACAAAGTGCCTCAACCCTAAAAAAACCTCAAATCTACAAATCGGTAATTGATAGATTTGAATGAATATCAAATTTGAACCTTTAGATGCTATAGCCAAATGAAGTGTCGTTCATGGGCACAGTGTGAGCCACCACACACTCTTCACACAAATTAATTATTAGTTACTGTATAGGAATTGAGAGCAGGACAGAGAGAACGAGGGAAAGCATACCCAATGGAGGAGGTGTCGTTGTTTGATAGGACTGAAAATCAATCGAAGGCTACCCAAACTGCTCTATCGAAAAATACACGAATGAGTCACTGGAGATAAAGATAAGATCGCACATCAGTGATAACCACAGTGGAGGAAGCGATAAAGATGGTGCAGGCCAAGAGCACTTTTGAAGCAGCTTGTGGGACCTTTCATTGTTTAGTTATCTGATTGTCGATCTAGTATAGTGAAGCAGGAATGCCATTTATTGAGCTTGTTGTCGAAAAAACTATTAGGCTATTTTGACGCCTATGCTAAATTGCTTATACCAGCTCTCTTTAAACTTGTGGTTATAACAATCCTTGTGATTGTTGAATCAACAGATAATTTCATAAAGACGACGTTACATAATTGTAAAGTTGCTCGCATTTTTCCTTGCATCATGGATTGTGCCAAGAATGATCGTAGTGTTGTTCTCTATGCCAAGTGTTGCGATTATGCATTGTTGGTGCTAGAATATTGGGTTGATGCTCCTAAAATACAACATTGAGCTGATCTTTATGAAGACTTCATAAAGTGTTGCGTGGGAGATGCTATGAGTGAGGTTCATTCTATGGCAATAACATGTTATAGCATGTTTGCAAAAAACTTGGCCAGAGCGCTTGCGACGCCTATTTTCAATTTTTCATGTTGTGATATAGAGGCTTATAAATGAGGAGGAAGGAGGTATTCATAAGAGATATTCTTCTCCATCAATTCATGACAGAGGTACACAACCCTCGAGGAATCTGACATTGGTAAACCCAAATACAGAGTCTTCTGTAACTTCAGCGCACCTAAGATATGGAACCTTTGTTATTGTGGCTATGGATAGGAGTGCAACTTTATCGTCAGTACCATCTGTGCCTCTAACTGGGAATTTACTCATGTCACAGAGAAAGCCTTCTGGACAAGCTCCTGAAAGAAGCCTTGAAAGTGTTCTTCAAGCCAGCAAACAACAAGTTAGTGCCATTGAAAGTATGTGAGTTAGGATTTGAGCGTGATTTAGGCTACACCAGTAGGACAATAGGTTGCGCATAGGTTTTTTCACTGCAAGAGTAGGAAAGCAAAGATGGCAAGGTGCTCAGGAGTGCCAGGTACGCATGGAACATTACTAGTGATACAATCAACGTTAGAGGAATCTATGGAGCATTAGGGTAGAATTGTTTGACTAGACGTTACGGACCTGATAAGGGTGGCAGAAGTAATGTTTCTGTCTCTTGCATAGACAGGGATGTCGGGGAACGTTTTGTGAGGCCACACAGTTCGGTTGAGAGAGTTCTAACATCTCAATGATAAGTGCAGAAAATTCAGTCTATGATTGCATATCTGAATGGAAGAACTGACATACAACGAATTAACTATGGGCAGTGAGCAGAAATGACATAACTAAAAATAGTGGCTCATATGGGCAGGAAATTTAGCTGGAATATAGCTTAGAAGTGCAGGACTCAAATGCACAGAAAAGACCACAAAATTAGTGGCATATTTGAGCAGGGCCAGAATTGGATGGCTCTGATACCATGTTAAACACATACATGGCAGACACAAAGTGTGAATGATAAGCATGAGAGTACATCTATTATTGACATGATATACATTTATAGTACATGGTGTGACACTTAGATTCATATTCCAAGTGGTCTCTTGGACTCCCTTTGGTTGTTCAGCTTCCAGACCAACCCTTAGAGGATTAGGTGTCCAACAATTTTCACTCTCCTCAAATTACATGTAATAACAACTTTTGGATATGTTTTTTGTGGAATTATGGATTCATCTAGGTCTAATGCTGATTAAATATGCCTAGAACTGATATGAATTGATACCCTTAAAATGCGCTCCATGTATCTGAGCACTTCATTAAAAACTCTTTCTCATACGTTTCACGGTGAACTTCAACGAACACGATTCTTAGATTTAAGTCCCGTGTGTTGGTTTTCTATGCTCTTCATTTCTTCCATATGATATACTACAAATGACCTAGGAAATTGCATATGTATATGATGTTCGCTGCTAAAGCCAGACATTAATGCTTCCATGAGTCATATTTGGTATTCAATTGGGTATTTCCCTGTTAGGATATTCCAACACATAAGAAATAGTTAAGTATAACTTGGTCTAGTATAGAGTTAGGTAAAGTGTGTTTCTTTACTATGTACTTTTGTAACTTACAATCTGACGATCACGATATGTAGTGATCTGACAGTTCATTCTCTCCTCGATATTACCGACACTTGATCCATGGCTTAACACCCGATTGGTCCATGATATCTATTTAAAGAGCATGGAGGATCATTTGTAGGTTAACTGTTCATGAGAGAAGCTTATGTAAATTTTCATTCTTTTATTAATAAATTTCCTGAAGTGGCCGCGTTGGCTCAGGACGTGGATTGTTTCCCTCTTTGACAGTTTTAACCACGTCAAAAATACTGGTGTATTGATCTGTGATCTGTTTGTGAGCGGTGTCCTTTGGTGTTCTGTCTGAGGAACTTACCCTGTAAATTCCTATAAGAACGTTATGCACAAATCACCCTTGTGCCTTGTGCGATCATGATGGTCACTATTCCCATTGTTTCCCTCATCTCGATGAATTTCACGATTGCCTTGAGTCACTTCGCGAATACGAGACCACTCATAGTGGATCACCTACTCCTATACCCATGGATTCTAGTATCACTAGTAAACTAGCACAGAGGGAATCTGGTCCCCCCATCGTGATCCTTCCCCCCGATGTCGAGATGACAAAATCCCTGGTCCATATTCTTTACCTATCATCATCCTTGAGTTTCTCATAAGAAAACTTTTCTGAGGTTCCTGTGCACTCTTCTATTGAACCTCCTTCATTGGAAGCCTAGGTTTCAACATCGGTAGATTTTCATATGCTAGCTCGTCATCTACCATTCTAGATGATTCGTATATGAACATTATTTCTTAGGATGATGCACCAGGTATCACTGTTGCATCATTTAGTCAATCTTCCTCTTGTCCCCCCATCTTCCATTCTTAGGAAGACATCATGGAAGCCATGACTACCCTTGATTATCCTTGGGACGATATGCACCATCGCGCGTACTTCCTTCCATATTTGGAGTCCACCACTCTAAATACATGTAGTACACTGATAACATAATGGGGGGCACATAGGTCCCTACATATCCTTATCATCCTTTTTGGAGGATCTCGTGCCATGTTGGGCCGAGATGCTTGAATCCCTTTTTCGAGCACTCAGAACACAATGGCACTCCATAACCTCCTCCTGCTAGGGGGCATCATTCCCACATTTACATACTAGATCAGTCCCCTCCATCACATATGCTTATGGAAAATATCCAATGCTTGGAGGCATGATGGTTTTCCCCTGGCCATCTTCTCATTTGATTAACATAATTCTAGGCCTAGATCCCACTGAATCTAGGTATGGTTGATTATTCTCCCATTCCTTGGACAATTTGTCCTACTGGCCTCTTCGGCGAGCCATATTCACATCACATATAGTAGATGTTTGATACCATATCTTCAAATATTCTACTCAATGTCCACATAGTCCCCATGTTTGACTTCGTGGGTGAGGATGATTCTAGACCTCCTCTAGTAGTTCATTCTCGTTTTCCTCTTCCGTTAATTCTTCACCAGGAACCATCGTTCCAAGAAGCATTAAGACCATTTTAGAAAATTAAGGCCACTTGCATGAAAGTCACAAATCTTGATTTCAATGGTCAGTTTGTCTGCTACGATCTCCATAATATTTAGGACCTTCTCCTCCTGTCAAATTGGAGGAACATGCCTTTTTATTGGAAAACCCACAGTTTTTCTGTCGCACATTGTGACCAGACCGTAGCTCCATTTGATGAACTATCACCACCATTAGAAATCTCTCACCAAGTAATCTACTATGTCTCTCTTAGTTTTTGATGATTTGACACTTCACCCGAAAGCCTTTTTTCCAAGAAGGGTCACTTCGTCGCCTCTCAAAATCAAATTTATTCATATTCGACACTTGTACTTTGGGGACCACATTCCCTTGGAACTTGTCATCTTAAGTGTCAATTTTCAACATGAGAAACCATCATTTGCTCATGCTTTCATGGTCCCCACGATGTCCATTCTCTATGGCTGCATCATCGAGTCACCCTTGTTCAAAGCATCTGTGATGAGTCACCTTTGCTTCCATCGAGTCTGTTTCATGTCCCATTGTATCATGCAACAACATTCCATCCATCTTTGCATCTTTTTCAGCCCATGTTTCCCATTTTTGCCTCGAGTCATACTGTCCCCCATCCCCTCTAGAGTCGAGTCAGTCACTTCTAGGTCAACCATGGACTTTATGCTCTGATAAGCGAAGTCATTTGTTTGTCTCTCAGTCCCATTTTACCCATTGTCCCTGGTGTCAGTTCATCAATCACATTACTATTTTCCCTTGTGTCTTAGTTGAGGATCCTTATTGCGTCACCTATGGTGGGCCCTATTCTATCGACATCAACACATTTATTTTAGAAGAATGACCTAGAGGGTGGTGTATCTTGGTTCCAACTTCCATTGTTGTTAAGTGCCTAAGATAGAGCAGAGGGAATCATTATTTCCCTTTGACTTGGTTGTTTCATGCTCGTGATTCATACACTTGATGGTCAAATGATGCAACAGATTGTACCAGTGATTCTCGGGTGTGTGTGACATGTTATCAGACCTCATGAGGGGGTGGCCCTTCAAGTAGCCCCCCACATGCTCGGATGCATTCCTATTATGCTACAACCTCAGATGTAGTTCTGCATATTTGATGGGTTTGGTTCCTACCGATCATAATGTTCATAGCATGCATGTCTCCTTCAGATGATCCATTCAATTTTGCAGAGCCTTTCCCTGTTCAACAGGGCTTCTTTGGTTGTTCTACCCTCCCTCTCACCCATTTCTTGAGGGAAGGGCCATTATATCTCATGTACTTTGATATTATTGCATTAAGTCTTGGATCATGTTTTACCAGGTGCATTATGTATATGGTACATATTGTATTATTTTATTGCTTAATTATGCCAGCATGTCATGTACCATTAAGCATGTACTTCATTGCTTAGTTTTATGTTTCTGGGCACATCATTATTTTTTTTACTAAGTTATCTCGACGGGTATAAGTATGCCTCCCCCGCCTCACTAAGATCTGGTACCATAACATTAAAGGAGACTTGCATTGGACTCACCCCCTCTTTTCCTATCCTCTTTCACTTCAGCTCCATTGGTCTCTATATCTCTCTCTCTCTCTCTTTGACTCCACTTTGTTATTTAGTGATTGTGTCTTTACAATGTACTTTGGTCATACCTTTTTCTCCTAACACTCGTACATTTTGGGGTAATCTGTTATCACAAAAAATGATCATCTAGCCTTAATTTACTAGATGGATCGATGTACACCATGTAAAGCCAATTTTACCATAGTAAAATTGCTTTCACTGTGAGAAATTTCTTAATAAACCACATTTGCTAAGAAATTTATAATTAAACCCATGAAAATAGTTAAATAAATCACTATTTATTCAATTATCTTCTAGGAATAATTAATTAAACCATTGTTTATTTAATATTCCTTGTCATATTTGACCCAGTTATGAAAAATAAGAGATAAATTATTAATTATCTTACTTTTTCTAGGAATAATTAATTAATCACTAATTAATTATTATTCCTTGTCAAGTTTGACTAAATCCCTTATGAATAATTAAATAAATCATTATTTTGAGAAACTGAATTAAGATATTCCATAATTTTCATCTTTAATTCGTCGACGTTTTGAGTCTAGACCAAAACTCATCATCAGGACTGATTTACAAAGAAGAGAAATGGTAGCCAAATCCAGAAACAAAAAAGACAAATCAAATAACCCCTCGACCACTAATGCCTACCTTCCATATATTCATGGTGTAATTAACAAACTAGCTAAAATTCTCAAAAAGAAGGATATCAAAGCCTTATTCAAACCATTGATAACTATTAATCAAAGAATGAAATTAGTCAAGGACAACCAAGAGCAACTCCAACAGAAAGGTGTCTATATTATCAACTGTTCCTGTGGAGAACATTATATTGGGGAAACAAGCAGGTGAGTCAAGATCAGGCTCAAAGAGGATAGTGCAAATATCTATAAGGAAAGAACCCATTCTTCAGCTTTGGCTGAACATGCAGGTAAGACAAACCACCATATATGCCTTGAAGACACAAAGGTCATTGCCAATGAAAAACACCATTTTAAGCGTAAAGTTCGTGAAGCACTTGAGATCATGAAACACCCACATAACCTCAATAGGGATGGATGCTTGGAAATTAGTAGAAATTGGACCTCACTTCTCACCCCCATTGATTAAAATGACCCTCCCTTTCACGTCCCCTACCTTTCTTCATCTTGTCCACTCCTCTATAGGTCAAAACAACTCCTCTCCTAACCATAAAAATGGCATTAAGAATTATAAAAGGAAAAATTGTGCTTTCAATATAATAACTAAACTTCATAGTAAATGTAAGCAAGATTCAATTTAGAATACATTAACAATAATCCATTAACGTAAACACATATGAGTTTAGAATCAAATTATCAATAATACATTAATCTCCTACAAATTAAACTATTAAAATTCAATTAAATATAACCAAATTATTTTAATTTTAATTTTAAATTAAAAATAATAATAAAAAACTTATTACATTAAAAAAATAAAAAAATAAAAAAACCTAGTAATCATAATAATTTTAAGGAAAATCTAAAAACAAGCTAATTGCATAATCTTAAACTAAGTATTAATCAAATTATTAAAAGAAAACAATTCACTAAACATCCCTCCCTTAAAAACATAGATTAATATAGACTCAATTGAAATTAAAATAAATTAGGTAATTTATCGAAGTAGATAAACTTAGTTGAATAAACAAGCTAATAACTTTAACTTAAGTTGAGCAATAATTTATAAATTAAAATAAAATAAAATTAAAAGAATCTTTAAGATTAGGAAAATAAAGAAAGAAATACAATCAATAATGAACACTTTTTAATAAATTAGTAGAACAAATTAAAAATTATAAGAATATTATTAAACAATAAAAATAATAAAATGAATTTAAATTCAAATCATTTAGATGGTCAACTTACCAGCTTGATAACTCACCCAACCATATTTATTGCTACCATTTCTCTTCTTTGTAAATCAGTCCCAATGATGAGTCTTGGTCTAGACTCAAAACGTCGACAAATTAAAGATGAAAACTGTGGAATATCCGAATTCAGTTTCTCAAAAACTACACCACATGAAATCTACAAACCAAAATAATTATTTGTTTATTATTCCTTAACCATATTTCTTGAGATGATAAATAAATCATTTATTTATTTATTATTTCTAAATAAAAGTTTAAATACTTTTTCGCTCCTAACCAAATATAATAAAATATTACAAGTGGTTATTTCTATAATGGGGTTAATAATATTTTATTATTGCTCATTATTCAAGGATAACCTAATATTTTTTTTATAAATATGAGGTTTTCCATTCATTATTCAATTTCGATCAATTTCATTATTTCACTCACTATTGCAACTCTGATTATTATCATTGTCACACATCATTTTTCTTTTCCATCTGAGTTCCCATCGAGCTCAAACATTTTATTTTTTGGGTTTACACATTATAGAGGAGAGGGACTGTATAAAAGCTGAAGATATTTGAGAATAGCCAAGAACCCATCCCATAGAGGGGGACAAATAAAATTTATTTGTTCCTTTCACATGTTTTAATTTAAAAAATATATTCTTTGTATATCTGGTGTCGATTGAATTATTGGAGTTACCTGCATTTATTACTATTTCATTTTGTTGTTTAACTATGATTATGGCATAGATGAGGACTTTGGCATGTTTTGTTTCTATCATTTGCTTAATATCTACAATGTTTAGTAGCCATTTATATTGTTGAAACTATTTTTCATCCATAGACTTCACTGTTTCCTTTTCGTACACCTTCGAGGAGAAAACACTATAACAGAATTGTCGACTCCATTAGGTTTTTACTTCTTATCCAACAACCTGGGTTACCTTTAGTTTTCAGCTTAGCGTTTCTTCTTTTTCAGTCTCTTAATGTTGTTTACTAGATTTCTAACCTTAGATTTGTCAAATTTCTAACTTCCGTAAGTTTTTTGGTCTTTTCCGCAAGTCACGGGAACCAACAGCGACATAGACGACAAAATTTTCCAAGACTTTTCGATCAGGAATCAAGGAGCAGAAATCACACTTTTCTTCCGCAAAAGTGCGATATAGAGGTCCAGAGTGCACCTTTTGGCCCAAAAAGTGCGATCTCCCAGGAATCATGTTAGTACTTGCGATTTTTACGGTTTCTGGGATTTTTTTCAGATCTGTTTCTAAGTTTTGCTGAGAGCTATCTGTTGGGTTGGTTGACCACTATCCTATTCTGCTTAGACCTTGATCTACTCTATTTTTTCTCATCGAAGTGGAGTTGAGCCCCTTAGGGCTTCTAGTACGCTTCCACCTTTATAGGAGGAGTTTAGCTGAGTGAGAATTCTGAGTTTCTGAAGCACTTTCAGCCATATTTTCTAGATCTATACCCTTCAGTTTTAGATCTTCAAAGATAGGTTGTTTCCATACAAAGTTTCATTTTAAACCTTGTTTGGTCATTTGCCTTAGGGTCCCATTGGTTTCCCTAGGTTTCACACCCATATCCCTATATTTTTGCAACGATTTTCCTCTTTGGTTTTTGGCTGTTGCCGCACCACTTTCTAGCAGCATAGTGTCATTTGATCCTAGTCACATCATCACTTAGATCTCTTGACCCTTTTAGTGTGTTTTTAGTTTATTTCGCCACCAACTAGCACAGTGTTTGCAAACCCAGTTTGGGTGGGGTTTAGTTAATTGATTTACTGTCCATTTTTTGTTTTTAATTTTAGTTTATTTCAATTTTTTTTCTTTTTTCAAATATGATCTGGGCTTAATTAATAAACACACTTGCACACACAAGAACACCTTATGCGAAGGGTGCTTAGTTTACAACGCCAAGCCAATACTTAACTTAATTAATTTATCTCTCCACACAGAGACAAAAAAATATTGTTGTTTTTCCTTCACCATTTCTGTGTCACTTGTGTCTTACCACCATTGTGCCACCAAGGCATTTGTCACAGAGACTCTTATGCCTTCATCCCCAGTTTCTTCTTAGTCATCTTACTCCTCTCCACAAGGTTCAAGTTCATAGAACTCCAAGTCCTCATACTGAATCTTCTCTTGGTTCATCCGATTCCTCATCTGATTCCGAGCCTCCTTCACCACATACCATCACCATTTCTGGACCCACGGCTGTTGCAGGAACCCAACCTGGTGTTGGCTCTGGTTCTATCCTGGTAGTCACATCTAGCGGAACCACCTCAAGAACTGTTCCGACAACTCCCATGCTACCTTTTATGGATGGGTTAAGCCTCTCGGATTTTAGCAAGTTGATAAATGATCCTATACACCACGATGCTAGTTGGTCAGCTATGCCGACTAAGCTTCCCTTTGGCATTCCCAATTTTGAGGGTAATCCTGGAGAGGACCCCACCAATCACGTTCACTCCTTCCATATGTGGTGTTCATCCAATTCCATCATCGATGACTCCATTCATCTTTGGTTGGTCCAATGCATACTCACTAGAGATGCTACAAAGTGGTATGTAGACCAGCCCGTTGCCTCTCATTCCATTTTCACAACGCTTGCTAAAGTGTTCCTCTCATATTTTCAGTTACCTCTCTGATACGACACTGGTACGAAGCTCTTGACCACATTTCGCTAGTCTTGTACCACTCTTCATTTTCAGGAGTGGCAAAGAAGGAGGAGCACATGCCATTCCCCACCCTTCGAATACCGTGTCTACCTCTATTGGTTTCTTAGGAGCCTTTTATTGCCCATTTCCAAAGATGTTGTGTCTCATTTTCCTCAGACTAAGGAAGAATCTCTCCAGACCTCTCTAAGATATGACTTGATTTATGCATAATCTGGTTATGTCTATACCGTCATTCCAGACCTCCCCCTTCCTGGTGGTGCAAATGCACTGGGGGAACCTCATGCCACCGACAATATCGTTGGAGCCATTTCACATCCTTTGCCATATATTTAGCAAAGTTATGGCTATCCACAAGGGGGCACTAGTTCCTCCAACACTTATTCCCCTCATGCTAGAAACATGTTTTCTGGGCCAGCCAATGCTCAACCTATCTACCAAACTGTTTCCCCTCCACCATCTTATACTTATGCACAATCGAGTGTTCCAGGCCCTCAAGAATTAGTGTTGCAATATCCCATGCATCGTCAGCCCCAGCAGCCACTGCCCCCTCAAGGTCAAGTTTTTGCACAACAGAGTGTGACCAATCCCCAAATTTCTAAGAAAAAGAATAAGGGGAAGGGTAACAAGGGTAACTAGGGTAATCAAGGTAGTCAACCTAGTGAACCCAATGGGAACCAACCTAACACCAACAACCAACAGCAGGAAAATCATCCCAATTAGAACAAGGTTATTTGTATGAACAAGCCTTGTGAATATTGTGGTGTACATGGCCATTATACACATGAGTTTCCTTTCTTACCCCAGCTTCTCCAAATGTGGGAAGCTTAAGCAGAGTCTAGAGGTCAACCACCCATCCAACAATTGCCTCAGAATCTTGTGCCATCTCAACTTGTAGTGCATACAAATCCTTTCCCTTAGCAAGGATTTGTTGTTGCTCAACCTCAACTAGGTTAGGTAGCTCACCCCCCAACCTTCTGGTCCTGGTGACTACCAGATCCTCATGATGAATTTTGATGAGGTTAATACCTCTGATATCAACTTACAAACTTGGTTGCATCAATATGACAAGACATCGACTTTGTCGGCCACTGAGTCCAAAAAAAAAACATCTTTTGAGCCTCTTACAACACCAAATGGTCTGTTACAGATCCCTCAACCTAAATTTGAGTCAATTCCAAATATCCCAAAGGGACCTTTCTGCCGTAACGCGACTTCTAACCGAGCTTCCCATACATTCGTTATAGTAGACAACTTGGCATAATCACCTACTTCCATGTCAACGCTGGAAATACTCCAATCATGCCCATCTAAAAAAAAAACTCTACTAACTGCTTTGGGTGTAGTAGATCCTTCCAACGATCATTTGATTGTCTTCCTAGTTGATACATCAGAACATCCCCCATTACCTTCATTTGTTGCTTTCGAAATGCCAATCCGAGTCCGTAATGCCATCATCTCCCAATGGATTATTGACGAATCCACCTGTGTGATGCTTGATGTCATTTGGAAACAAATTAATTCATCTCAGCTATCCCCATCCACCATCACTTTGCGTGCTTGGGATGGTCACTCCTCCCAACCTCTCGGCATGTATTGCAATTGTTAGTGACTCTTGTCGGAAAAACTATTCATGAAGACATCGAGGTTATCAATGCCCCTTTAGATTAAAATATTTTCTTGGGTCGTAGTTAAACATATTCCATGTCAATCGTCACATATGCAGTTTTCCGTAAGATGTGCTTCCCTCATGAATGGAAGATCGTCACCATTGATCAATTGTCATACTACGAGACAAAATCAATGACCTCTCTTGAGTCCATTATCTTGGCGATGTCTGATAAGCAGTCTGTCACTCCTCCCATCGATGTTTCACCGGGAGTCTACAAATATACCTCATTGTTGGGTTCTTTCCCTAGTCCTCCCCCTCTCATCTAGAAAGCCTAGACCTTTGAGTGTTTGCATGCTACAAGTGTCACGAGATGCTCACAAGCAGTTTGGTACATATGATCAACAACCACCTCCTCAATACCCTGCTTTTACCCTCTCAGCCGAGCCATCTAGATCCAACCCCCCAAGACCTCCTCTGTTTGTGGGTGCCTCTACGATGTTCCCACTAGGAACTGTTCCTCCAAGTCTCAACCATCTAGGAGATGCCTTTCTTTTTTCCTCCTCCAGGAATATTTTCTGTCCCTAACATGGCTACGCTTGTCCTCCCTAATATGAATTTGAGGATCCTAGTATGGTACATTGATCCCCCTGCAAGCACTTTGCTTGGTCATCGAAGACCTTATCATGCTTTGACCTTGGTTCAACCGGTCCCTATGGCCCCTACCACTTCTCTAGTTCCATCGCAACCAAAATAGGAACCCACTCCTGTTGCGAAGGCATTCAGACAGGGGGGAAAGACAAGAGGAAAGAACCTAAGGATAAGGGTCTCTAAGCTCCTCCAGCCCCCAAAGCCCCAAGGCCGTCACCTCCATGCTCTTTGTGTAAAGTTTTTGGGCACGCCACCAATAATTGTCCTGAATTCCCTCATCTCAAACCTTTGGTTCATGAAATGTTACCTGATTGAAACATCCCCGTGGTCCAAATTACCTTAATTGGTCCATCCAAGAAACTTAGAATGTTACGCACAAATGACCCTTGTTCCTTGTGCGATCATGATGATCACTATTCCCATTGTTTCCCTAATCTCGATAAATTTCACAATGGCCTTGAGGCACTTCGTGAATACGAGACCACTTGTAGTGGATCACCTACTCCTCTACCCATGGATTCTGGTACCACTAGTAAACCAGAACAGAGGGAATTTGGTCGCGCCATCATGATCCCTCCTCCCAATATTGAGATGATGGAATCCCCGAGCCATATAATTTACCTATCATCATCCTTGAGTTCATCGCAAGAAAACCTTTTTGACATGTGCATGCTTCTGTTGAACCTCCTTCGTCGGAAGCCCACATTTCAACATCGGTAGATTTTCATCTACTAGCTCGTCGTCTACCATTCTAAATGATGTGTATGTGAACCTTCTTTCTTAGGATGATGCATTAGGTATCATCGCTGCATCATGTAGTCAATCTTCCTCTTGTCCCCCCATCTTCCATTCTGAGGAGGACATCATGGAAGCCATGACTACCCTTGATTATCCTTGGGACGATATGCGCCATTGTGCATACTTCCTTCCATATTTTGAGTCCACCACTCTAAATACATATAGTACACCCATAATATACTAGGGGCCACATAGGCCCCTACATATCCTTATCATCCTTTGGAGGATCTCGTGCCAAGTTGGGTTGAGATGCTTTAATCCCTTTTTTGCGCACTCAAAACACAATAATGCTCCACAAATTCCTCTTGCTAGGGGGCATCATTCCCACATTTGCATACTAGATCAGTCCCCTCCATAACATATTCTTGCGGGAAATATCCATTCTTGGGGGCATGATGGTTTTCCCTTAGCCATCTTCTCATTTGATTAACATAATTCTTGGCCCAAATCCCATCGAATCTAGGTATGGTCGATTATCCTCCCATTCCTTGTACAGTGTGTCCTACCGACCTCTCTGGTGAGCCATATGCACATTACATATAGTATACATTTGATACGATATCTTCAAATATTATACTCAATGTCCACATAGTCCCCATGTTTGACTTCGTGGGTGAGGATGATTCTAGACCTCCTCTAGTAGTTCATTCTCATTTTCCTCTTCCCTTAATTCTTCACTAGGAACCATCATTCCAAGAAGCATTAATGCCATCTTTAGACAAGTAAGGCCACTTGCCTGAAAGTCATAGATCCTGATTTTGATGGTCAGTTTGTCCGCTATGATATCCATAATATTTAGGACCTTCTCCTCCTGTCAAATTGGAGGAACATGCCCTTTTATATGAAAACCCACAATTTTTCTGTCACACATTGTGAACAGACCGTAGCTCCGTTTGATGAACTGTCAACATGATTGGAAAGCTCTCACTGAGTAATCTAATGTGTCTCTCTTAGTTTTTGATCATTTGACACTTCACCTGGAAGCCTTTTTTCCAAGAAGGGCCACTTCATCGCCTCTCAAAATCAAATTTCTTCATATGCGAC
The DNA here is from genome assembly GCA_000404065.3 of Pinus taeda. Lineage (NCBI taxonomy): Eukaryota > Viridiplantae > Streptophyta > Pinopsida > Pinales > Pinaceae > Pinus > Pinus taeda. The sequence goes on along the minus strand of APFE030331282.1, from coordinate 17,725 downwards.
ACTTGTACTTTGGGCACCACCTTCCCTTGGCACTTGTCATCTCACATGTCAATTTTTTTCATGAGAAACCATAATTTTCTCATGCTTTCATGGTCCCCACCGGGCCTATTCTGTGTGGCAGCACCATCGAGTCACCCTTGTTTAGAGCATCTGTGATGAGTCACCTTTTAATCCATGGAGTCTGTTTCACATCCCATTGTATCATGCAACAATATTCCATCCATATTTGCATCTTGTTCATCCCATGTTGCCTATTTTTGCCTCGAGTCATACTGTCCCCCATTCCCTCCGTAGTTGAGTTAGTCGCTGCCAGGTCAACCATGCACTTTATGCTCTAGTAAGGGAAGTCGTCTTTTTGTCCCTCACTTACATTTTACCCACTGTCCCTGGTGTCAGTCCATAAGTTACATTACTATTTTCTCTCGTACCATAGTTGAGGATCCTCATTGCCTCACCTATAGCGGGCCCTATTCTGTCGACATCAACACATTTATTCCAGAAGAAAAACTTAGAGGGCGATGTATCTTGGTTCCAACTTCTGTTATAGTTCGGTGCCTCAGATCGAGCAGAGGGACTCATTATTTTCCTTTGACTTGGTTGTTTCATGCTCATGATTCGTACAATTAATGGTTGAATGATGCAACAGATTGTACCAATGATTTCTAGGTGTGTGTGAGATGTTATCAGACCTCATGAGGGTGGTGGCCCTTTAGGTAGCCCCCCACATTCCCAGATGCATTCCTATTATGCTACAACCTCAGATGTAGCTTTGTAGATTTGATGGGTTTGGGTTCTACAGATCATAGTGTTCATAGCATACACATCTCCTTCAGATGATCCATTCAGTTTTGTAGAGCCCTTCCCTGTTCAACAGGGCTTCTTTGGTTGTTCTACCCTCCCTCCCACCCATTTCTTGAGGAAAGGACCATTATATCTCATGTACTTAGATATTATTGTATTCAGTCCTGACTCATGTTTTACCAGGTGCATTATGTATATGGGACAAATTGTATTATTTTATGGCTTAATTATGCCAGCATGTCATGTACCATTCAACATGTACTTCATTGTTTAGTTTTATGTTTCTGGGCACATCATTATTTTTTTACTAAGTTATCTCGATGGGTATAGGTATGCCTCCCCCACCTCACTGAGATCCGGTACCACAACATAAAAGGAGACTTGCATTGGTCTTGCCCTTTCTATCCCTATCCTTTTTCACTTCAGCTCCATTGGTCTCTCTATCTCTCTCTCTTCAACTCCACTTTGTTGTCTAGTGATTGTGTCTTTACAATGTACTTCGGTCATACGTTTTTCTCCTAACACTCATACGTTGGGGGTTAATCTGTTATCACAAAAAAATGATCATCTAGCCTTAATTTACTAGATGGATCGAAGTACACCATGTAAAGCCAATTTTACCATAGTAAAATTGCTTTCACCATGCGAAATTACTTAATAAACTACATTTGTTAAGCAATTTATAATTAAACCCATGAAGAATAATTAAATAAATCACTATTTATTTAATTACCTTCTAGGAATAATTAATTAAACCATTGTTTAATTAATATTTCTTGTCATATTTGACCCAGTTATGAAAAATAAGTAGATAAATTATTAATTATTTTATTTTTCTCTAGGAATAATTAATTAATCACTAATTAATTATTATTCCTTGTCAAGTTTGACTAAATCCCTTTGGAATAATTAAATAAACCATTATTTGTTTATTATTCCTTAACCATATTCCTTGAGATGATAAATAAATTATTTATTTATTTATTATTTCTAAATAAAAGTTTAAATACTTTTTCCCTCCTAACCAAATATAATAAAATATTCCAGGTGGTTATTTCTAGAATGGGGTTAATAATATTTTATTATTGCTCATTATTTGAGGATAACTTAATATTTTGTTATAAATAGGAGGGTTTTCCATTCGTTATTTATTTTTGATCATTTTCATTATTGCACTCACTGTTGTAACTCTGATTATTATCACTGTCACACACCATTTTTATTTTCCATTTGAGTTCCCATGAACTCAAATATTTTATCTACTAGGTTTACACATTATAGAGGAGAAAGACTCTACAACAACCGATGATGTTTGAGGATAACCAAGAACCCATCTCATAGAGGGGGACTAGTAACATTTATTTGTTCCTTTCACAGGTGTTATTTAATAAAATATGTTATTTGTATATCTAGTTTCCATTGGATTATTGGAGTTAGCCACATTTATTACTTTTTAATTTTGTTGTTTAACTATTATTATGACATAGATCAAGACTTTGGCACGTTTTGTTTCTATCATTTTCTACAGATCTACAATGTTTAGCAACCATTTATATTGTTGATACTGTTTGTCATCCACAGTCTTAAGTGTTTTCTTTTCGTACACCTTCGAGGAGAAAACACTACAACAACCATACTTTTTTAAAACCGTTGTGAACCGGTAACACATTGGAGTAATTTGGGCGAGGTCCGAGATCAAATCTACCCACTGCCACTATAACACCAAGAGTATATCCAATAGCTTGTAAGCGAGATATCCTAGGAACTTATGACTTAGAAAAAGCTAAGAATCCATGGGGGTGGGGGAGCCTACTCCTTTAGCCTTATCACAATTGGCCAAAGATGTAATCTTGTGGGAATTGAAACAAGGTGGAGGGAATAATATACCATTGTTCTAACCACTTGGTCGTCCCATGAGGAGACTTTTCTTAGCTCATATATAGGTAAGAATTATAAAGTAAAAATGCAAAGTTAGGAGAAATTACTTTCATCAAATTATGCACTCCCTTGCATGAATTGACGTAGAAGGCTATGAAATTGATTTCTGTATTTCGTACATCAAATTACTCCAAACACGTTGTTGCAAATTGCGATCTCTCTCTCTCTCTCTCTCTCTCTCTCTCTCTCTCTCTATATATATATATATATATATATAAGAACAAATTTTCACTATAAAATATTAAACATTAGAAGTTTTACTCTACCCTAGTAATAACCTAGTTTTCTATAATTATACTATCCCTTGGCATATAGTAGATATTTGGGTTATGAATTAATATATGTTTAACCTTTAGATCCTCATGCTAGATTTGTATAATGATTTAAAACGTACCATGTACAATATTCTCCTCTTATATCAAACCTAGATCTTACCTCTATAATTGTGGAAATAGGGGAGTTATCAGGTGATAAACCTGTGCACATTTAGATACTCATACTAGATTTGTATAACAATTTAACGCATGTACCACATACAATATTCCATAAAATAGAAAACATACAACTTTCTTCACTATATTTAGGAGAAAAATTTAGAGAGAAAATGGACAAAAATAATAGGATTTAGAAACAACATTTATTTGAAATTTCAAGCTCGCAATTGAATTGGGAAGGAGTCTTTCCACCCAATCCTAGTCATAATTTCACTAATACGTTTTACTGTTGGCCACCCCATAACCAAGTTATGATACCTTAAGGGGGTATTTTCTTCACAAAAACAAAAAGTATCATATAACTCCTATGCCCGTTGAGCCTATGGTCTCCACAAATCTCATGTGACTCTTAGCTAGCTAGAATCACAATATAAAAATCCTTGCTCTATAGTCCATGTTCAATTTCCTTTTTCATTGCTTGTCATACTAGCCCAACATGCAGCAATTTGGAACCCTATCATAAGACTCTTCTCATAATGTTTGACTATGTATGTGATAATATTCCTAGTGTTCATCATGGGATTATTAATCAATTATTGTATTAATGAATGAGCTAATAAAATGAATTGGTTTCCAATTAAAAATCTTGTGTTTATTGTCTTTGATACTGTGCATTGTTGGATGGTGTTGTTGATTTATGTTTGATTTGATGCTACTGCTAATCAATTATTTGAAAATTAAAAGAATTAACTAATTGAAGTGAAATACTGATTCACTCCCCTCTCAGTGTTCCCAACAAATCAATGATGGGATTTTGGGCCATTGACTAGAATTTTCATGTCCATTTTATTAACATTTCCAAATCCATGGAACCCAATGGAATTTTTGGCCATTGGATAAATGCATTATGTCAATTTTACTAGCCTTCCCAAATCTTCTGAACCCTTGATGTATTTCAACAATAGGATAATTTTTTCATGTATAACGTTATTGACCTTCTTAAAATTGTCATATGGAATTTTGCTAAGTTTGTCATGTTAAATTTATTAATGTTTCCAAATTTGACGAACCCTTATGGAATTTTTGGAAATTGGAAAAAACATTTTTACTTGGTAAAAGTCTCTCATTGATTTCTCTAGATTTGCAATGAAGTAGATTTTAGCAAGTTCTGAAACAAATCTATGAAAAGTTGTGTTAAGAGTTGAAGATGACGATCTCTATTGAATAAATTTTTGAACTTTTTATCAACTTTCTTCGCATCTAACTTTAATGGCGGCTGTGGATTGCAGAAAATTTGTAGCCCAAATTCCCCTCTTTCATATACGAGAAATTTATGAATGTAAGTAATTATGTGGATATATATACTTTTCATATAAATAATGATAATTTTTTCTTTTATCTTATACTCGATCATTACCATAATTTACCACATTAAACTATGTAAAAAAAATTATTACTGACATTTACTAACCCTAAAAGTTATGTAGAGATTGTTTTATAGACATAATAACTTATATAATTGAAGGTTTAAATTCAATTCTTAAAATGAAGAAAACTTCACATTACTACCAAAAGTCATTGCCAACCAAAATTTTAAGAGTAATAAAGTAAAAAAGGAAAAGTTACCAAAAACTACTTCCCACCACATTTTATGCACTTACATTGCATAAATTTAAGTAGGAGGATTTCTAAGTTAATTTCTCTATTTCAGACATGAGATTACTCCTAACAAGTTCTCATAATCTAGGATTATCATACATCAAATCAAACATAACTTTAGGCCTCTACATGATTTCATATGTGTGTGTGTGTGTGTGTGTGCCATAATCATATGAACACATTTCACTTTTAGGAATACTCTGATATTTCTAAGACCAAGGTTAGAATGTGTTATCTGGATGAGAGGCCGAATTTCTTAGTGTTTTTTTTTTTTTTTTTTTTTTTTTTTTGAGAATTTCTGGGTTGAGGCCGAGTTGTTGAGGTTGATCTGAGGCTCATCCGAGGTGAATAAGGCCAAGTTTATGTCTGTTGTGCGGGTTGTTTGAGATCAAGTTTGAGATATTGTTGAAGGCCTGGGTTAGAGATATTATTTCCACATAGATAGGCATATTTATGCCACATGAGGGGGTCAAATTTAATCTTGTTGAGATTGTAGAGAGAGGTCGAATTTGCGCCTATTATAATCATAGGAGAAGGCTGATTTTGGGCCTATCTAAGATGCAGGAGAAAGATGAATTTGGGCCTATCTTGGATTCATAAGAAGCCCGAATTTTTGCCTTTACAGGTCATAGGTAGAAGGCTGAGTATGAATGTTCTAGCCATAGAATAAAGGAAGTTAAGGTTGCAGATGAAAAGAGTTGGGGTAAGGGAAATTTTGAGACCTGTTTAGGTATGTTCCACGAGACGATTAAATTTGGTCTTAGGGTATTTCCAAGAGAAGAACTCTGGACATATATGAAGCAAGATAGTGACAAGGATGCATACATAGTGATTGCATGATCAAGGCATACCTTTTACTATAGCATGATGACTAGACCTCTTCCAAACTGATATAAATATATAAGGTATGAGCTTTCTTTTATAAATTGTATTACTGTCCTATGCAATGAATAGGGTGAATAATTGAAAAGTTTCAGTACAAGGGTAAAATAAATTAAAGTCATATCTACAAAAATCAAAATTAATCAACAAATTTGAAGAGTCTAACCTCTTCATATATCAATAGAGACAATAGTGAAGTATCCTTTGAATGATACTGTAAGTGGGTCAGTATCCCTATTATAAGAGTGCACAATTTATTCTTCTATCTTTCATTTAAAGGTGGTAAGGTGGTGCAAGTTATAGATTTAAGTCTCCTTTAGGTTGATTCCTACGAATAGTTCATGGTGGCAGGGTCATTCTATGGTAGCAAATTGATGCTAGCAGGGTATTGATGCATCCATTTAGGGAGTTGGTGTTATGTGGAATTTTGCATCTACGGATAAACACAACTTCCCTAGGTGGGTAGCTACACCTAGAACAATAGATTTAAAGAGTTTAACCTTTTCCTATAGAAGATAAATAGGACAAGGGACCTACTTGTTGTCTTTCACTTCCATTTGTATCCTTTGAATAGCTCCCATTGCTCCTCGAACTGAATCCGCTCAATAAGTACCTGCAATCATAAACAAAGGACAAAAACCAATCAAAGCAAGAGATCTATCTACTATAAGCAAATGGAATCTAAATAATTTACACATATAATCATCATATATAAAGACAAGAATATGGGAAAAGGTGTAAACATCTTTATTAAGTAGAAGGAAGAGTTACAACCAAAGAAGTTTGATCCCATGTCACTCATCCAACTTGAGTTCCATCCTTAAACACACCAAAAGCACAACACTCTGACAACATAACAATACTTGCTTACAATCTCAAACTTCAAATCAACAGTATCTCCTTACAAATTCTCAAAGTTGAGCCCCTGATCATTATGACGAGTGCTCAATTTATAGGGAAATGGAGGTGGTTTTGTCATAAATTGGGCATTGAATGGCTTTCCAATTTGGGAGTTACTTTCAATGGAGGAAGGGATGAGAGGATATTAGGTTATTTGATTCATTCCCTATCCAATTTTGAGCTCATAGGAGAGGATAAGAGGTGGGAATATTTTAGAATGGTCTAGAATGAAATAATATTCCTAGACCCTATGAAGATTTCACTCATTCTCGCCCAGCGTAGGTCAAAGTGGGCCTAGGTGCTGTGCAGACTAGGCTTGAATGGGCCTAAGTGATCTGCACTGTAGTTACCCTTGATGAAGGCTACGCTAGTCCCTCAAGGATTCATTTCAGGATGTCTTCAGGCTAGGAAACTCTTAGGAATGATGGCATTCAATGTGATGGCTTTTCTAGGGCATGTAGCAACTGAATTAGGGTTTGATGAGCCCTAAAAGTACTGACTTGAATGATGGGAGTGATGTGCCAAAATAGACTTGTAACAATTTCCCCCTAAAGCATGAAGTCGAAAATGATAATGTTGAGTGATATGCTTTATGATGTGATGAGGAGGTTCTGAAGCGGATGGTGACCTGCATCAATTACAATACATAATATCATGATATTTTGGATTTTTCATGAATCACTGAGGGAAGGCATACCCATTCTCAACATATAAACTTTCATTACATGTACATAGATATTCATCTATAGATATAGACCCATGATGGGATGACCATCAATGCAAAGCCATCGTACATATGATTTAGTACTCTCCTGAAATCGCAACCCGGATGGATGAAACTAGATCCAGGGTCTTCTATCTCATTCAATCGTTCGCTCAAGTATGAGTCTAACCATGTGAATATGTGTTCTGAAGTCGAACATGGGAAGACACCATCTGATTACCAGCCAATGATGTAAGTCGTTAATAGACGCGAGAGAGATCACCGATAATGATAATGATCCTCAAAGTACCACAGTACATTCTGCATGGAGTGAATGGATGTTTTGATGTTGAACACCATACAAATTCTTTCGACCGAAGGCTACTGATGTCAACCCATCACTGAAAGCAAGAAACTTACCATTGATGTGTGCAAGCCCCAAGGTATTGGAAGGGTGTTACTAAGTCAACTTCTTGGATAATATGCTGATGTCGACAAGAAATGACTTGTTGCAGGAGGGTATTGATGTATCCCACATCAAAAACACGAAACGAGTGTAATGATTTTGGAGACATATTGTGACTAACGATACAAGGTTTAGGAATGGCGGTCATGAAAATGAAGGTTTATGAGTATTGCAAAGGATGAATTTAACTGAGTGACTTCTCTTAACCATGTTGGCGACACTGAATGAATTGGAAACATTTACAGAAAACCAAATTAATGGATGATATGACAGACCATAGGTGTGATAACCAACAAGTAGATAACCCAACCCAAGTAGTCACAAAGATGAAGTGAAAATGTCATGTTCAAGAGCGACCGCTACCATAAAGTGGTTTACCCCTTTTCCCATTTTCCCTAGTCATTGTTGACCAATACCTCTTTATTTTTTATCAAGCTTGAGGAAGATAACATATGCTTGTTGTATAATTCCACCCTTTGGGTGAATCCATCGCTATGTGATGTTTTAACGAGTCCAATGAAGGTGAAACTTGGTCTTGTCATGATGGACAAGTTTGTCTCTATTTGATGTTTTAACAAGTTTAATGACAATGATAAATCAGTCCTTTTCATGTTTAGAGAGTTTGAAAAGGGACAAAAAGAAAACTCCACAAGTTCTTTTTCGTAAATTTGTCTCTCAAGTCCGAAAAAATGTAAAACAATACGAGAGAGAACCTATTGACCATGTTCGATCAACGTACTCCTTTTTCATAAATAATCTATCTCAGTTTAGAAAAGGGTTAAAATTATACTAAGTAGATGTTGTGGGCTTATATGGGCTTGAACCAGGTTTGGAAGAGTTATTTAGCCAAACAAATCCCGCAGCTACCGGCCCTTTCGACAATAGCCTACAGAGCGCGGATTGAGGTCTCACCCGAGGTAGCGGGGGAGGGTGCTAGAACCAGGTTTCTGCACCCTAGGGATGTCTTGGTGTGGTCTAGAGGTTTCACGCACTAGTTTACAGCTCCGTGCTTCTCAGTATTCACATAGATCCAACTTGATTATATCTTTCTTATTAGTGCGTTTTTCTATTAGATGAAGTAGTTACCAATTATCAAGGTCTTTAAGAAAACATTTACCCAATACAATTGATTTGTGCATTAGAATGAACCCAGATTTACATTCATTTAAATCATAAGCAGATTAAATTAAACAGATATTATGACAGCTTAGAAGAAACACAAAATTGCAAAAAGAACTTATCCTTATTTCCACTTTATCCTCAATACATTCAGATCTACCCTACGCACTCAGCTGTATGGGTCTGCACACACAACTATGGAACCTCCATTACCCAACGACCACCCAACACAATCATCGTAGCTCATCCCGAGTCACTCGCTGGCGCGGCTAGACGCTCTGCCATGGCTTCGCAGTTCACCTCCCTTTGAGTGGTTCTTGTCATCTTGCTACTCCTTTATTATCTCCTGTAATGCTTCGTTCAACTCTTGCTTCGGTGTTTCTACCATGTCTCACAACTGATGATGCTCATTTTGCGCTGCTTGGTTAACACAAAACACCCCCTCATAGGATTTTAACGTGAATGGGGGAGCCACATACGGGACCTCCTAGTACCCTCGCAGCCACTTCTAACCTCCGTATCATCTCTTCACATTGTCTGCTACAGCTTGTGTTGCAATTTTGCAAGACCGTGGTGTTTCTAAGAAAACTAGTGTCTTTTTGATTGACTAGCCCTCTAGGTTTGGTAGCTACCCTAGAAACAACAGTTCAAAGTAATTCAATGATTTCTTCTATGCACAATAGATAATAGAAGGATGAGAGGAACAGCCTGGAACTTTCGCTTGATCCTTTGCTCGATCTTTCTCCCCCTTGACAGAGCCCACAACTCCTCTCCGTACCTATCCCGCTTGAAGAGTACCTGTAGAAACACAGTAGCAAAGAACTACCAAAGCATCTTGATCTATTGTAACACAAACACTAAAAAATCAGATATATAATGAACATACATTGGCATTCACAAATAACAACATTCATAAGTGAACAATTATATGGAAGAAAACTTGAATAACTTTATTAAATAGAAGGGAGAATTACAACCCAGTTGTCTAATCCAACATCATCCTCCCAGCATCAAGCCCTCTTCACCTCATGAAATAGAAAATCACACCAACAATACAATGCTCTTATCTCAAACACAAACTATCAACACTTCCTTGCAATTCACAATATTCTAGCCCCTGGATCTCTTAGATGAGGGATCCATTTATAGATGTGTGCAAGGGTGTGAGTCCTCTCTAGGGTTTTGATTAGTGTCATTCCACTTGTTGCATTTGGTTCCACTTGGATATTTCTTGGATCACTTACTCATCTCTAGGCGAATTCAGAGAGGCAAGTGTCATAGGAGAAGTTTCTAGAAGATTCCCTGAGCATCCACTTAGCAAATTGTCTCTGACATTTGTCCATCCTCACTCATCGCACCCTATAGAAGGCCTTATTAGTATGCATCACACTTGGCTAGTGTAGAAGTCAGTATGCATCTCACCCTGATAGTGGAGCAGTTAGTATGGTCCAGGTTAGGCCAATTCTGGATGGTTTTTCAGGTGGAACTTTTGGGGAATGATGTAATCAAATGACCATGATCTTTTAGGGTATGAAACAACACTTTTAGGGGTTGAAAAGCCCCATTTTATCGACATATAATATTGGGGTTGAAGTGCCCAAATATGTCTATAACAGTTGCCCCCTAAAGCATGAAGTCGTAAATCTTGATGTTAGGTGAAATGCTTTATCATGAGTATTTGAGGCTTCGATCTGGAAGGTGACCTGTATAAGATACAATACAATACATCATCATAATATGATTTTCATGATCTAGCTGAGGAGGGCATTCCCATGCTCAACTTTATAAATTCATTTCATGTACATAGAACAGATATTCATCTTCATATGCAGACGGGTGATTCTTCAGTTGTAGAATCATCATTCTTGGTTTGGATGACCATCTGTGTAGCTTTTGTGTACATTTGATGTCTTTATATCCATGAATATATCGCAGTCCGGATGGATGAAACTAGATCCGGGGTCTTCAAAACTCATTCAATTGTCGCCCGATGTACAAGTTAGTCCATGTGAAAAGATGTTCTCAAGTCGAATATGGAACGACATCGCCTGATTACCAGCCAATAATGTGAGCTGTTAACAGATGCGAGAGGAATCACTGATAATGATGACGATCCTAAAGGTACTATAGTACAATTCACGTGGTGTGAATATATGATCTGATGTCGAACACCATGTAAAATCTTTCGATCAAAGGCCATTGATGTCAAACTATCACCAGAAGTGAGAAACTTACCATTGAGGCATGCAAGCTTCAAAGTACTGAAAGGGTTGTTTCTAATTCAACTTCTTGGATAATGTGTTGATGTCGACAAGAAGTGACCCATTGTAGGAGGGCCTGAATGTATCCCACATCTATGACACGAAACAAAGCAAATCATTTTTTGAGGTGAAAACGATTTGATGACACAAGGTTCAGGAATGGCGGTCATGAAAAATGAAGGTTGAAGGTATTGGAGTGGATGAGGCATTAACTGGGTTTGTGATTTCTCAATTGAATGAATTCTCTTGAACATGTCCATGACATTGAGATGGATTGGTAGTTTTAATCCCAAAAGATGGATGATGTGGAAGACCAATGGTTTGATAATCGGTGAACGAAACGACCCAACCCGACTCAATAATGGTGATGGAGTGAAAGTGTCATGTTCAAGAGCGACCTGCTACCATAAATTTCTTCAAGTTTTCTTCCCTTTTTTCTCAGTCATTGCTGACCAGTACCTATTTATTTTTGGCAAGCTTGAGGAGGATAACATATTCTTGTTCTATAATTTTCCCTTCGGGCAAACTTGTCGCTATGTTTTATTGAGTCTAGCGATAGTGAAACTCGTTCTTGTCTAGATGGACAAGTTTGTCGCTATTTTTTTAACAAGTTTAACGACAAAGATAACTCAGTCCTTTTCATGTTTAGAGAGTTTGAAAGGGTATGAAAAGGAAACTTTAGAAGTTATTTTTCGTAGAATAATCCCTCAAGTCCGAAAAAAGGATAAAATAATACGAAAGGGATGAATTTTCTAATCATTTTAACGAGCCGAAGAAGACAAGTGCTCAAACTTTTTCATGACATAATCCCTCGGGTCTGAAAAAATTAAAATGTAAAAGAGGGATGGCACTTCCAATCACTTTAATGAGCTAGAAAGGCCAATTTCTCAACAATCTCTTCATATTTAATGAGTCGGAAAAGAGTTTAAAGGAGACTCAATTTTGAGGAATGAGCGGTGTATAAGGTAGCAACTAGTTCTAGGTAAGCTTGGAACTTCTCAGAACATGGTCGTTTCTGGGAAAAAGTTGGCTAGCAAGACCACTCATCGCAGCTATTCCTCAAATGGGTGAACAGTCAAGTGGAAGCATATGATTGGCCAAAAGTATGGAGGTGATGGGAGGTACACAACCAAGGCTCAAAAGGATGATAGCATGGAAATCATAGAGGTTAAATTACTCTAGGTGGGTTCATTTTTTAACAAGCTTGAACCGTGGGGGAACTATGCTCAGTGTGGGTTTCATTATTTTTACAAGCTTGAAACGAACAAACATACGTTTGGAATTTTAGTTTTCTTTTTATGCAAGCTAGAAACGACAATGCTAAAAAGTTAGAAAAAAACTATAAAGGTAGAAAAGCTAAAAAATGAATTGAAAAAGGTTTGCATGACCTAGTGTGGTGAAAAGGAGAGTCTTCTGTAACCATATGGGAACTATTGTGGTTATGGCAGAATAGACAAAACGATTTATTGGCTTCGTCCGCAGAATAGACAAAGGTGAATGGTGTCTTATACCAATCACATAACCTATAGGGAAACTTATCTTTTCAGTTGGGTTTGTCCGTAAAATAGACAAGGGTGCATGTCCCCAAGCTTCGTTACATTCACCGGACTACTCCCGACAATTAGGTGGATGGAATGAAGGTTGAAGAGACACTCTCGATGCAAAATGACCATTTAGGGATGATGTTTGACTTGGAGCTATGCTTGAACCAGGAAATGAAAGCTGGTCAACAATGACAATTTGTCTTAATGTGGGAAACACATCACTCAGAAGAGTGTTTAAACAACCGCTTCCATGTTATAAACATAGTCACGTCCAAGGAGTAGATTGTAATCTAAAGGTCCTGGGACTGTTGGCATTATGATTCTGGTTTGGTACTATGGCACAGGTGTTGTACTTGACAACAACTCACTCTAGTGGCAGATCTCACAGGCACTCAAAATTAGGGAAATTAAGACACCCGCAGGTAATCCTAGATGAAGCTGCGGACCCGCAGGTACGCCGTCCAAGGGGTGCGGACATGCACGCAGGTGCTTCGTTCAGAAGGTGCGGACCCTAGTTTCACTCTCTCCAATGCATAAAAGCGCATGCATGTGGGAATCTTCTTGAATGGTTCATGGTATTAGTCCGACAGTTTTTGATCCTATGGTTTGGTCCATGGTATTGCATCTAAAAATATTGATCCAAGGTATTGGGTTCATGGTATTGTGTTATTATGGTTTTGGACTGTGGTATTATGAAAGGCTTGCCTATAAAAAGGAAAGGAGATCTCTTGGCCAAACGCTTGTGAAATTTAAATATCTTAAGATCTGAAATTTTGGGTGATTGATTTTAAAAGCTAGATCTAAATCAAGGAGAAAAATTAAGGCAAATCTATTTGATAAGTCGTGATCTCTTGGGCGCATGAACAGATCTGTGGATCTGACTGACCTTGGCACATTGGAGGACTGTTAATTTGGCCCTAATCAGA
>APFE030331274.1:0-12370 GCA_000404065.3 Pinus taeda | reverse complement strand
ACTTTGACAAGCTTCACTCCCTCCCTAATGGGGCCAAAAAGGTATGTGATCTCTCCTCTTAAGCTCAAATAGGAAGTCTTGATTTCACTAGCATTTACCCTCAAAAGTTCAGCTTCTAACCTCCCTAGCCATTGACCCAATGCCTCAATTTATAGTGCAATGGAGATCAGTTACCAGCTCCTCCTTCAAAGGGATAGAGTCCTCCTTCAAAGGGATAGCTCCTCTCAACAAGGGATTAGTTCCTCCTATGATGGGATGCATGAACCACTTGGAGCGAACAATCCACGTAACAAATCCTTCTAGAAAACTCTAGAATCAACCCAAGATGCGTTTTTTAAGATAAAAATTGTGCCTTTTGACTTTTACAGGGGTACACACCCTCCCCTTTATATACAGAGCATATAAGTACGCAGATACCTTGAACAAAAGGTGCGGGCCTGTAGGCAAAAGTAAGAGAAAGTGCGGAACCAGAGTTATATTGCTTTTTTGATGTCTTTCTCTCTTTTCTCAAGCTTGTTTTGAAGAGCTAAGGTTTAAGACTTTCTTAGGAAGCTGGTATAGGTGATGATAGGCCTAAACCGGCTGCAAATAATCAAGGTGATGATATTTTTGTGTAACACTCCAACTACAATGCTTGCCCAAGACTCCTCACTGTTGCTCCAAAAACAAACTCAACAACTCCTCACAAACTCTCACTAAAATTCTCACTCAAATGCATGAGATGGATGTGAGAAAATGACAGGGGTTGGGTGGGTTAAATAAGGTTTAGGAGAGGGGAATGGACCCCAAAGGAAAAATAGGAAAAACACATTCAGGTTTGGAGTCCACCCAAAAAAAAATTTAAAATAAATGACTGATTGACAGGTTTTTGGGTCGTTGTCTCTAACCCGGCTAGGTTAATGCGGGCTCGACTGAGCCTGCCGGGTTAATACCGAGCCAGCCGAACCAAATCCAAGGCCAGGTCAAATATTTTTGGCCTGGCTCGGACCAATTCGGTCGAGTCGGTTCTGAGCCAGCCAATTTTGAAAATAGAGGCTGGAAGAGGAGGAAGAAGATGAAGTTTATTCTACCCAACTCTATACCTTAGAAATGACCATGCGAGGGGGACAACAGGATGAAGATGATTTGATTGAACACATACTCCAAAGTCCAACTCCCAGTACATTGCCCTTAGAATAAGTAGTAAATGAAACCCAGAAAAACCATCAAATTGATATATGCTTCATTGATTCCAACTCTCTCCATGTCAAAACCATAGAATTTGGACCCGAGAGAGATTTGAAAATCTATCCATCTCTTTCTGTTCTCCAAGAAGAAAAGTCGTGCGACATGCTAAAGGAACATATGGATTCCTTTGCTTGGAGTTATAAAGAAATGAAGGGAGTGCAACCCTCAGTGTGTACTCACCACATTTATATCAAAGAAGGTTTCAAGCCAGTCCAACAACCCCAAAGGAGGATGAATCCATCTCTTAAAGATATAGTCAAAGAAGAATTGCAAAAGCTGCTAGATGTAGGATTCATTTACCCTATATCAGATAGTGAGTTGGTCTCTCCTTTGGTGTTGGTTCCAAAGAAAAATGGTAAGTGGAGGATTTGTTTTGATTACAGGGAGTTAAACAAAGCCACAAAGAAGGACCATTTCCCTCTACCTTTCATCAACCAAGTGCTAGATGGCCTGGCAGGGAATTTGTTTTCTCTTTCCTAGATGGATTTAGCCGGTACAATCAAATCCAGATCAGCCCGGAAGACCAAGATAAAACCAACTTCACTTGTCCTTGGTGTACTTTTGCCTAAAGGGTCCTTCCTTTTGGCCTATACAATGCTCCTGCCACTTTTGAGAGAGCAGTCCTGAGTATCCTTTCCGAGTTAGTCCATGATGCAGTAGAAATTTATATGGATGATTTTACACCTTACGGAGGTGATTTCCAGGAAGCTCTGTCCAACTTAGGTAAGGTGCTGCACAAATGCATTGAAATGGACCTGTCTCTCAGTCCCGAAAAATGTGAATTCTTGATGACTACAGGGACCGTGCTAGGTCATTTAATATCTCAGCAAGGACTGCAGGTGTACCCAAACAAAATAGCTATAATCCAAAGGGTCCCGCCTCCACAAAAGCAGAGAGATGTCAGAAGTTTCCTAGGGTTAGCTGGATACTACCAAAGGTTTATAAAATACTTTAGCAAGTTGTTTTCTCCTTTATTTGGTTTGTTGGCCAAAGACTCTGAGTTTGTATGGTCAAAAAGCTATCAAGATGCCCTGGACACCTTGAAGGACAAGTTAACCACTGCATCGATTCTCTGAGGCCCAAATTGGGCCCTTCCTTTTCATATTCATGATAATGCCTCACACAAAGCCATAGGAGTAGCCCTAGACCGGATAGATGAAAAATTTCCTTATGCCATTTACTTTATCAGTAAGAATCTGTCAAAGGCCAAACCAAACTACAAAATGACTGAGAAGGAGATCTTGGCTGTTGTGAATTCGTTGAACAAATTTTGGAATTATATTATAGGTTATCAAACATTTGTCCATACTGACCATGCTGCAATAAAATATTTAATGAATAAACCTGATGTGAATGCCTGGATAATTAGATTGTTACTTTTATTACAATAGTTTGATCTAACTATTGTTGATAAGACTGGAAAGGAAAATGTTGTTGTGGATTTTTTGTCCATATTAACTTTGCCTATAGGTGAGGAGGGAATGGTTGATGATCAATTATCAGATGAGCACTTATTCACCCTTTCAGTTCTCTCTCCATGGTTTGTCGACATAACAAACTATTTGGTATCTGTAGTGTTCCCACCGAATTTGTCCTCCAAAGAGAAAAGCAAGATTGTGAGGAAGAGTGCCCCCTTCACTTGGATTGCAAGAAACCTGTTCAAGCTAGGCTAGGATCAAATTCTAAGAAGGTGTGTCAGGAAGGAGGAAGTCTTTGACATCCTTTTGACTTGTCATGATGGGCCTTGTGGAGGTCACATTGCAACAAAGAGGACAACATTTAAAGTGTTACAAGCTGGGTATTATTGGCCCACTCTTCATCTGAATGTGAAAAGATATACTAGTTAGTGTGATTAGTGTCAAAGGATGTGAAAGCCTACTCCAAGAGATGAAATGCCTTTGCAACCTCAAGTGACCTTTGAGCCATTTGACAAGTGGGGCATGGACTTCATTGGACCTATTGACCTTCCTTCCAAGCAAAAGTAGTATATCATTGTGTGCATTGAATATTTGACTAATTAGGCTAAAACCAAGGCAATTAAGGCAACAATAGAGGAGAAGGTGGTTGAGTTCTTAAGGGAGAATGTATTTTACAAATTTGGGTACCCTAGAGAACTGGTCACTGATCGAGGCAGCCAGTTTACCTCCAACATGAATGAAGACTTGTTAAGCCAGCATAAGATCAAGCATAGAACCTCCACTCCCTATCACCCACAAGCTAATGGGAAAGTGGAGGTGACCAACAGAGTGCTGGAGGGCATCTTGACCAAAGTGGTTAGCAGAACAAGAAATATTGGGCAGATAGACTAGTTGAGGCCACCTTGGCCTATAATACCACTTGGAAGACCACCACTGGATTCACACACTATGACCTAGTCTATGGGAAAAAAGGCCCTATTTTCCATTGAATTTGAGTGTAATACATTGAGGATGGTAGCGCAACTAGATCTAGATCTCAACAGTACACAAAAATATAGGTTGCTCCAGTTGAATGGTTTAGACAAGTTCAAAATGTATGCCTTCCTACACGCAGAGGTAACTCAAATTCAGAGGAAGAATTGGCATGATAAGAACATCAAATATAAGAAATTTCAAGAAGGTTATTTGGCCTTGTTATATGATTCCAGATAAAAATACTTTAAGGGAAATTTAAGGACAAGATGGTTAGGGCCTTATGTTATAGAGAGATGTCATGATAATTGTTCAGTGTAGATCAGAACTATAGATGCAGAGGCCATTCCTTTACTCGTTAATGGGAATAGATTGAAAGCTTACAAAACACCATTATCAAATCAAGAGTTCATTGATGGTATCAATGAAACAGTGATGCTGGTGGAGCAAGTCTCAGCTCCTACCTCATCAAGTCATTGAGAAAAGAGAAAAAAAAGAGAAAAATAAGGAGACTCAGGTGAAAACCTCCATAAGGTGCCTGAGTCCCACTATTGGGCTGAAAACCTCTTGGGGTGGCCCAATGGTGTCAAAAAGAAAAAAGAGAAATAAAAATATCTCGGGTGAAAACCTCTCTTGAGGTGCCCAAGGCAAGCAACTAGAATGAAAACCTCTGCAACCTCATGAGAAATTGTTTGCAGGTCAGCAAGAGGAT
Organism: Pinus taeda; assembly: GCA_000404065.3. NCBI lineage: Eukaryota > Viridiplantae > Streptophyta > Pinopsida > Pinales > Pinaceae > Pinus > Pinus taeda. The sequence continues at coordinate 8,041 of APFE030331274.1, read as the reverse complement.
GATCAAAGAGCAAAGGAGAATCAAAAGGGACCTATTCTACTCATATTTTTTATTTCTCCATCCATTATCCTTCACCATTCCACTATTCCCTTCATTTTTTTAACTCATTTGCCTTTGTTTCCAAGGGCACTTTGTTTTCTATAGGATTCCCTGTAAACCTATAGGATCCCGTGAAAACTTTCAGGATGATCCTATAGGAATTACAGTGGCTTTGAAATCCTAAAGTGAGTAACCCTAGGGAAAGGAAATGACCTATCCATGTCAAAAAAATATAAAACCTACATCACAATTTCATTACCATACCTCTCTCTGCCTTGATCACCTTTGCATTCATCATTTAAAAAAAAAATCAGTTTTGAAAAAATTCACAGTCTTCAAGAGAAAACGCAGAGAAAAGATGAAATAGAGAGAAGAGGGGAACAACACCTGAATGTATTTCTCATTATTCACACTCCTAGACCTCCTCTCTATCCATATAATCATCCTTAAGTTCCAATAGTGGAAATGATTAAAATTTTTGAGGGAGAAGTAGCTATAGGACATCTTGTAGGAAATCCTATAGCAGCCTATCCCACAGAATAAAAATCATGAGTTGTAACTAGCTTCCAACATGGAGATCCAAGGGTAGAAGAAGCTCCAAAGTAGCAACATCACAATCATATTCAACACTAGGTACCTACATATCAAAGTAATCATCAAAGGGAATATATATATATATATATATATATATATAATATATATATATATATAATATTATATATATAATATATATATATATATATATATATATTATTAGATATATATATATATATATTATATATAAAATGAGGGAGAAATAATATGTAGCAGACACACAACAAGCACCTCATCTCCTCAACAAACTGCAGCAAGGTATTATCACCACAGGTAAGTATCTCGCTTCACTCTCTCATTTACATAATGTAAGAAAAAGATGTAAAGATTGTGGACGAGTTGGTTTATAAGCAAAAGGTGGTCAGTTAACTTGGCCACCTTCATTCAATCAACGAGGACAAAACAATTAGTCCCCACACACATGAAAGAAGTTAAGTCAAAGAAAAGGAGAATGAGGTCAGAATCAGTTGAGATTACGGATGCCCAAAGTGGAAGTTGATTAAAAGGAGAGGGTAATGATCATGTGGTCATGGGGATGAATGGTTCAAAAGTAGAAAATTGTACCTCAGCTACCAGCACACCACCTCACTCAACTCGACCATAAGAGGAAATAAACGTTGATCCCCATGCACTCATGCATTCATCTTCTTGAGGCTCACTCTAGCAAAGAAGTTCTTGTACCTAGGCCACCTACAAAAGAGAAAAATCTCATCTTTCTCCTGTGCAGGTATTCCTATAGGATCACATAGGAATCCTATAAGATATAGTCAGGCAGTCTACAGGATTGGCATAGAGTAGTTTCAGAGGAGGAAACATAGGGGTTGGCTACAACAAGCACCATGAGGAGGTAGGCTCTACATTTCCTTCCATTTTTTCAAATGAAAAGAACATAAAAATCTCCTAGTTTGATTGAATTTGATAGTTGTGTAAGAGAATAGTTCCACAAGTATTTCAATCCCATTTCCTCCTTCATTAAAATTTGTATCATACATCTCTGCTCCTCAAAATTCACCAGAAAAAATGATAGGGGGGTTTAATAAAAATGGGCTCATCAACACTATGAGGATTCACAAACATCCTCCTATGTTATAAATCTTCATAAGGCATAATTGGATGAGGTATTTTGAGAAATTAAGGGGGTATGATGATGAAGTAGCCCGAGATTTTTCTCTCTCCCTCATTCCACTAATAAGAACCCATGCCATTGTTGTGGTGAGAGGCCTCTCCATAGAACTAACCCCTAAACTCATAAGCAAAATTACCACAATTCCTTTAGGAGTTCCTTGGATAAAGGAAGACAAGGGGGATATCCAAACTACCAAAAAAGAAATTATTTTTAGAGTGAGAGGAGCCCATTGAAGACAAGAATGGAGTAAGGAGAAAAAGCCTACCATACCCATGGAATGAGGTAAGCTACCACCTTATAAAATGCATATCATGTGAAGGTAGGTATAGTGTGGTTTATGGATATCACTTTAGGCTTCTTAAATAATTGAGGTTTAGAGCAGAAGCACCTCCTCACCACAGGCTCAACATACCATAATTCCTTCTGCAATAACTGATAGATACAAGCATAAAGGTGCAGGAAGGAAACTACCAACAATTAAACCACCATGTGTTAATTAGAATCATCATAGAAGATGCCCTCCAAAACCTCAGAAACTAACCAATGGGAAATTTTCAGAGACATGCAGACATATGAGGATATCAAAGCCCTCACATATGATATTAGCCCTACTATCAGTGAAAAGGATGAAGAAGAGACTGAAATAGATGGAGAAGAAGCAGAGAGGGATGAAGAGGAAGAGAAAGAGGAAGAAGGTTGTTGAGTCCCAAACTTGCATCTTTCCTACACCTTTTTCTAGCTTCTTTCCATTTACCTGAACCTCCTAAGTTGTCAATATCATTGCATATTAGTTATAAAAGAGAAATTAAAGTGGCTTCTTGACTATGTCTTTTTGTTGTTGTTTGAATCAGATTTTTTCTTATGAGCTGCGGAATCTTGTCACTTTCTGCAGCTGGGTCAACTTTCCGCAACCGTTTTTTGTTAAAGTCTATATTGTAGGTGTCTTCAGGCAAATTGAGCCACATGGGCAAGTTGGAAATGATGTGGACATGGTTCGTGTCCCATTGGTCTAGCTGGATTCGTCAGAAGAGGCCATAGTCAACGGTGGTCAAGCGGTGGTCAACAGAAGAATCCCACAGTAACAAGACTCTGTTTCCAGGCACGTGAAAGATTTCCGTGACTGTTTCTAGACTTCTGGAGGCATGGTGATACCTGTAGGCTGCCCACGATGTAAATCCAACAAGCTGATTTCATTAGATTGCATCATCTTGGCAGCCATGATGCTAGATCCATGGACATTGTCGTTCACGTGTCCTTTGTTAGTGCAGTTTTTAGGAAATCAGTTATGTAGCTTTCTGTTATAAATAATGCGTCTCCATACGCATTAGAGTTAGTCTTTTTGAATGTATTGTTGACTGTTAACGAGCCCACTATGATGTGACATTGTTTCATCGTTATGAATGCATTCTGAATATGTGAGAAGACTCTGTTTTTGAGCATAATTCATGGTTGATAGCTGTTGCCCGAGGTTGTGCAGAGGGCCCCCGCACACGCCGAGGTTTGGTTTATTGTTGTATAGTTTCATGCTGGCTTTTTACGTTCATTATGCCATAGTCATTCACTTGTATATATTTCATTTTTTATAGTACTAACGTTTTATTTTTGTCCACAATTCTACATGCTTTCCATTGCTGTTAATGTTGATCAGTGTATTTGTTCCAGATTACATTAGGCAGCCTGGGCATTTGCACATAGTTTTACAATGACTAATGACATGGAATCAGTTTTATCTTTTTGCTGACTTATATTTCTTAGTTTTAATTCCAGCTCTATTTTGTTTATTTTAGTTCTGTTCATTGGCTTTATTAGTTGGATTAGATATTAAATTGCTCATGTCATTATCAGTTACCTCCGAAAACCATAGCGAGACTAATGGTGAGGGATTGAAGTATGAGTGTGTAATTTGATGTTAGTTTCCTTTTCTACAAATTAGATATTAAATTGCTCATGTCATTATCAGTTACCTCTGAAAGCCATAGCGAGACTAATGGTGAGGGATTGAAGTATGAGTGTGTAATTTGATGTTAGTTTACTTTTTTGCAAATTAGATATCAGATTGCTCAAGTTGTTTATGATTACCTCCGAAAGCCATAGCGAGACTAATGGCAAGGGGTTAGAATATGAGTTGATGTAATTTGATTTTAGCTTTACTTTACTTGCAATTTTTTATTTCTTTGGGTGTAGTTTCTTTTATATTTAGATAGCAACAATAGAGATAATGGTTTCATGATCAATAGTTCAGGCTTGCTTGACTAGTATAGTGGCACATTTTCATTTTCTTTTAGGAACTAATTTTATCATTGCATGTTTTAAACCCTTTTTAAGTTTTAAGTTTCGGAAATCATTATAAAGGACATCATTTCCTTGAACATTTATATCCATATTTGTCTTTTTGAATTTCCATCTCACATTAGGAAATAAACAAATATAAACCCAAAACAAAATACAAAAATAAAAAATGACAAAAAGTAAGAGATAGGTTGTCTTGCACATATAGTGCGCCACACTTCGTCAGCTTACAAATCCTGGATTGAAAAATTAATGTAGCAATTTAGGACACTCTAAATTGACCAAACATTTTGGCATCGTTGCCGGGGAAGTGTAACTAGGTAGCCAATTTTATTTAAAAAACAATAAAAAGAAGGGAAAAATTGATAACCTCTTGAAGTATGCTCTCCTCTTGCACCTAGTGTGATCTGGAGGATCAGAAAAGAGAGTTATTGGTTCAATAATTTCTTAAGTATGCTCTATTCTTGCACCTAGTTTGATCTGGAAGATCAGAAAGAGAATTATTAGCCCAACTTAAAAATAAAAAAATGACATGCATAGAGCAAGAGATTCTAGGGGAAGGTTTACAGCTAGAGCCAAGAGTTCGATTTTCACAACTCTAGCTTCTTCAAGGTATAGACAAGATTCAATACCATCTACTCCTAGCCTTAAGATTCCTAGAATTCAAGGAGCAACAGCTGAGTTAGAGGATTCTCCTACACTATCTACCAAATCTCATCTAAAATAAGACCCTTCCTTTACTTCTACAGGAGAGCATATTGTAATCAAAGAAGTAGAATCACCTGAAGAAGAGGAAGGGGAAATTCCTCCTCGTTCACCATTAGTACAAGAACCAAAGGACTCTGAGGACTCTGAAGAAACTATCATGATAGAGGAAGTAGTAGATGGATTTGGAGGTAGAGGTAGAGGTAGAGGAGGAGGAAATAATGGAGGCAACAATGGTGGAGGTGGAGGTAATAACGAAAGAAATAGGGAAGGAGATAACTCGTTTGGATTCCCTATAGTTGATGAGGAAACTCACACAATGATGAAAAACATCTCACCATCTATCCTCCCCAACTTTTATGGATTGCGAAGTGAGGATCCTGAAACATTTCTGTTTGAGTTTGAAGTAGTGTGCCGAACTTATGACTATATGGAAGACTCTAAAAAAATCAAACTGTTTCCTTCAACATTAAAGGGAGTTGCTTTGAAATGATTCATGGGATTAGTCACCCAATCTATTAGGACTTGGAATGATATGAAACAAACATTTTTGGATAGATACCTGGACTATTGTATGCCCACCAATCACAAGGATGAGGTATTTAAAATGGTACAAAAAGAAGATGAAAACTTGGAGGATTTACTTGAAAGATTTCAATACAACTTAAAAAGAGAAAATATGAGAAACTTAGATGAGGAAAATTTGAAAGCCCTTTTATTGAAAGCCATTAGAGATGAATGGATAGATATTTTAAACATGATGGGGAAGGGAAACATTTCTCAACTTCCACTTCGTGACATAGCAGAACTATGTGTCCATCTCTCAAGGGGAAAATCTAAAATAGGAAAAGGGCCTAGAGATCCTTCTCTTATCAGGGCAAACAAATCTACAACTGGATCAGTAAGTAGGGCAGATATTGGCAATATTCTTGATGAATTCAAAATTGATATCTTAGGGAGCCTTAGTGAACAACTAGACACCCTTAAAATTCAAAATAAACAGAAAGCAGAAATTGATGCTTTAGCCATCTTTTGTTCGAAATGAAGGAAGAAACATGCTCTAAGGAAATGTCCCCTAGATGTAAAGGTTGTAGAAACATGTATGATTTGCTCAGAGAATCATGAGACCAAGGGTTGTCCTTCAATTCCTGGGCTCAAAGTCATCTTTCAAGAAGATCCAAATTCAGTAGAATCTCTCTGTTTTGTTGCAAGAAGACCTTGCCAGGGGAAACAAAATCAAGGGTTTAACAATCCTATGAATTTTCAACCCCCACCAAATTGGAATCCTTGGCAACAACCTTGGCCCCAACCTCAAAATCCATACCAATCATGGGCACAAGGAATGCAAACTCCTTATGGGAGATTTGCTTAATTTTATCAATTTCCTCCATCTTTTCAAAATCAACAAACTCCACAACTTCCAAATCAGAATCCACAACTTTCATTGTCATTTCCTCCAACAACCTTCTCAACAAAATCCAAATCCTCAACTCATGCTTCCATTTCAACAAAAGAAAAATCGACTACCCTCTTAGCCAATGCCAAATCCTAACAATAAAAATCCTCAGAATACTTACATGATAGAAGGACAACAATTTCCTACCTACATGATTGTTCCTCTCAATGATGTACAACTCAAGTCGGGTAGAGTTTTAGAAAAACCTTCTATAGATGTCCAAGAGCAAGATACCTCTAAGGAGGACTCTCTTAAAGTCAATAAAGATTCTGAGGAAGCATCTCTTCAAAACTCAACCATTCAAAAAGAGAAAGAAAAGTTAACCCCCACAACTCCTATAGTTGAGCAACCTGCATCTTCATCCACACCTCCTTTCCCTGAAAGATTACAAATTGATAAAGGAGTGGAAAAACAAATCTTGTTGCCTAACTATGATTTTATAGATGAATTAAAGAATGTATGTATGAATATTCCCTTGCTACAAGCCATTAGAGAGATTCCTACTCTAGCAAAAACAATAAAGGAGTTGAGTCTCAAAAGACCAGGAAGGAAATCAAGAGATACAAGAAGAAGCCACCTGGTAGGAAAAATTGTAGATATCATGATGGGAAAAATGACCATGCAGAAGTATGTAGATCCAGGTAATCCAATTGTCAAGACACATATAAATGGGATAGAAATTCCAAACACTTTGATTGACCTAGGGGCTCCTATCAACATTATGAGTAGACAGACTATGGAACAACTTAAACTTCCTAATCTCCTCTTTACACCTACTTTACTGCAACTTGCAGATAGATCAATAATCAAACCATATGGTGTATTAGAAGATATTTCAGTCTCCTTAGATTCTTGGGAATATCCAATAGATTTCATGATTTTGACTCCCAAGAGTAATCTAGGAGGGCACCCACTTATCTTAGGAAGACCATGGCTAGCCACAACTGATGCTTTCATTAGTTGTAGATCTGGGGATATGTACATTTCTAATGGTAATTCGAAAAAGAAATTCAATTTGTATCCTCGAGCAAAAGTAATCAAAGAAGTAGGAGACAATGAATGGGTCGATGATGAGGACACTATACAACCTGTCTTTACCATTTCTGAAATTAGTGAGGATAGTCAAATTATGAACACACTAGAAAATTTTGAGACATCTTCAGAATATGACCCCACACAATTTCAGTTGGAATCTGACATTGAGTATTTATCATCAAGACAAATGTCTCTTTACTCTATGGAAGAGTTCGGTAGTTCTACCATTGAGATTTTTCCAAGAAAAACATTAAATATCAACAAAAATTTGGAAAAGTCACAACAGGAAGAACTAGCGAAAGTCTTGCAAAAACATTCTACTGCATTTGCATGGGAGTATACAGATATGAAAGGTGTTACACTGAATTTTGTCACCTTGACTATCTGCAGTTTATGTGGCCTCATCAATAGCCACATTGTCCTCTTTGTCTAAGCCCCATACCTCGCTCTTCATGTCAAAAAACTTCAAAGAGAGAGAAAGTCACTTGGAAAACATGTTTATCTCTGGGTACGCAGGTTCTCTCTACCTTGCCCGCGTGTACGCACTCCAAATACATTAGACCTGCGTAGTAATACGCTCTGTATACTAAAGCTAGGGTGCGTACCCCTGTAAAGGTCAAAAGGCGCAAGTTTTCATCTTTAAAAAGTTACTTGTGGTCACTTCTAGAGCCTTCTAGAAGAGTTCTTGACGTGTATTGAGCGCCTCCAGATGGTTCATGCACCCCTATGATAGAGGAGCTTATCCCATCAAGAGAGGAGCTACCCCATCCAAAAGAGGGCGTATCCCATTGATGTTG
>APFE030331270.1:0-13489 GCA_000404065.3 Pinus taeda | reverse complement strand
GGAGTTAAGGGAAGGAATCATGATATATACCCCATCACATATATATGATTTGCAAAGGCTTTATGAGAGGTAGGGTTTAGGTTTAGTTTCTTGATTTTTAGGGATAGGGGTAGGGTTTAGGGCTTTTGATATTTTTGGGTAGGGAGAATGAATAAAATGATGAGGGAGGTGGAAATAGGATGTAGGGAAAAATTGGGAGTATAAAGGATAACCTTGAAAACAACAAGACAAACCCTAGTTCAACCAACACTTTGACATTTTTGAGCAAATATGCATTGGATTCATTAGTTCAAAATGATTGGCTTTAAACCACATTCACATGCTTTTCACACTTTGGCAAACAATGTATTTTCATGAGGAGAGGCCTACTTGCAACCTTGAAGCAATCTGGGGTTGTTTGACAGCTTACTGGAGAAATTTGGTGGAGGAATTCCCAACGGGTCGCTCGCCTCTGACGGGTCGCGCCTGTGTAATGTTTACACTGCTGGAGGTGCCCTGACGGGTCGCGCACCTGTGACGGGTCGCACCCTTTTGCAGGAGGCTTTTGGAGGCCTTCTCGGTGTCGGAATTGGGTGCAGGATAGCTCGTTGGAAATTTCTTTGAGTCTAATTTCCAACCCAACTGGAATTTTTCAATTTGGAGTTCATGTTCCCTGTCAAAAATCAAATCTCCCAAGACTGGTCAAAAAGTGCCAAATGAGGCTACCTCAAGGAAGAGTGTTGTTGCAGTCAGCTTTTGAATGCCTTCCTCAACCCCAAATTGAGCTCATGATAGCTCATTGGAAATATATTTGTGTCTAGTTATCATTTTACCCATCAAGAATATCATTTGGCCAACCAAGCTAGGAGAAAACTTGATTTTCCCAAGGTCACTTCAGAGGTGCCTTTGATTCTCCTGAGGAAACGGTATTCTTTGACATTTCTCTCAAACCATGACACCTGTGCAAAAAGTGAAGGAGAATTTTCTTCTTTGGCATGTTTTGGACAAAAAACTCTCTCAGTTTTCCCAAATTCATCTTTTATTTCTCTAGAACATCATTTGAGTGCGAATTGTCCCGATGTGTGAAACAAGGAATTTTGTCGAAATGGAGTGAAATGAAGGGGATAGGGGGCTTCTAAATTCTTGGGGAAATTTTTGGGAGTGTGGAGGGATGTTGGGGAGCAGGGGAAAGTGGAATCTCAGAGATTGAGTGAGGGGAAAGGGTACAAAAGGGAAAAACACAGGCCCAACCTAGAAAATTGCCAAGTTGTAGCTAGAAACTAGGGTTTGTGGAAAAATGAGGAATTTGGCAGATCTAAGGGATGGGAAGTGTTTGATAAGGTACTTTAAGGATAGGGGAAGGTGTATGAACATCTGGATACAAGTTTTACCGATGATTTGACCGCCCAAGAGAAATTGCCTTCAAAACCCTAGGAGAGAGAAATGACCTTGCCTAGGTGCAACTGAAGCATGGACAAGGTGTAAGATGACTCATTAGACACTGAGATGATAATCAAAACCATATGAATGATGATAGACTCAGCTGAATGATGACATGGATGGGCCTTTGGGCAACTTTGAAAAGAGTGAGAGCAAACCCTAGACCTAATGCCTAGTGACCAAATTTTGCTTGAAGACTCACTGAAATGACAAAATTTGACCTTGACACGCTGAGACCACTTTGTAAGAGCATATTTGATCACTGGAGGAAGGATGGAAAGACTGACACTAACAGATTCCACAGGCTTGAAATATGTTGTTGTCGGCCTGCCTCTACGCGGAGTCCTTAGAAGTGCCATCGTGTTGCTCTCCACCTCCGCCAGCAGGACATCTAGGTCGGTGACCAAGCATCACAGCTTTCCAAGCTGAGAGCACTTAACTCAATAGCTTTTCCACACTGTGAGTTCTCCAGACCGCTCTTCCATTCCATGCCAGCTCTAGGTTTATAGATCCCTCACAACTCCTCACACCACTAAGCCCACAACTCTATCTCTGATACCATGTTGAAACTCACAAAGTATGCTTAATTATTGCATTGAACATATGGCAATTTATACATCTCCACTGTCTTAAAAATTATACTTATTGTCATTATTTCTTTATCTAAATTCAACTACTGCCAACTCTCTGGAAGACTGACATTGATGATTCCCCATCACATAAACAATCAAGAAGACGTGATTAATATTCTAACAGTCAGTTCCACATTTTGTTGACCGTTCCAACTACGCCAAAAAGATTCTTCTGCATACAAAACATTGTCGATCCACATCCACAGATTTGACAGCCGCACACAGAAATTTTACAAATAACCTAATCTGATTATGCTATGCTAATCTAATTATTTACAATGGCTTAGACATTACATTTTTTCACATCTTCCATAGCCCTAAGGGAGTCATACCAATATGTTTGTGATACCAAAATAGAACTTGAATAAGGGATTTAGGGTTGTGATACTAAAATAGAACTTGAAATTGATATCAAAATAAAACTTCAAATTGGAGACATCGTATTCACAAATTCTTACAAAATTATATTCTTTACTATTTTTTTCATTCAATCACATTACACATTTATAATTATAATTGAATTTAGATCCAACTAATTTTAAATTTAGAGATAGGAGTTAAGAAATTTCTCAACTACTTCTTCCAAAACTCCAACCAATTCCAAATTTAACCTAGAAGCATTATTTCTAAATGGTAGTGATTCAACTTCCACATAATATTTTAGAATATTGTTAGTAGTAATCACATATCATATTAAGATTTATCTCAAAAGTAGTTGTCATTTTTACCCTTTTAATTATATTGATTATTTTAAAAAAAAGACATGAACAAATGTCGAGCATGTGGTATTGACAAGCCATAGTATTGTAACAAAGTCTATTCCCCAAGTCAAGAATCTCTATGGTAAAGTGAAGATGAATCTCCATAATTAAGAATATTGTTGCATTTTTTAAATATATACGTTTAACTCATATATTATTTTTTTTTATAATTATTAATAATGATAATTTAAAAAATATATATTATAAATTTACTTATTTTTAAGTTTTTTCAATTTTCTCACTGTATATGTATCACTAAGTGTTGTTTTGATGCTAATTCATGAAATATCAATAATGTTATCAGTGATTTAATTTATATAATTATATTATATGATTGTAATAGTTACACACACACACACACACACAACACACACACACATAATATATATATATATATATTTATAGTTGCAAAGATATTCTTCGTAATTGCACTCTCTATCTATCTAGTGTGAAATATATCCATGAGAGATTGTATTGTAATGATATTCTTCATATTTGGACTTCTTGTCCATGGGAGTATTTGAATCGTTGTCTAACACAATTGTCACCCGATAGACACCAAAGTATTTGTATTGTTGTGTAACACAATCACTTCACATGATATAGACTCATTTCTTGCATATTAAAATTGTTTTACTGAAAAGAAGGACATAATGGTAGATGGCTTGACTACCACCCTTAATCTAGGGGGAAGAGAACTATGATTCCCTAGAGCGACGGGGAAGGATGGAGTGGGGAGGGAGTGCTTAGAAACAAGGATATGTCGGTTTACGGAAAGACTGAAGCTCCTAGAAAGCTAACGTTTTCTGTTGACAATTGTAAGCAGGAGTCAGTAAAAGAAGAGATGGCACGCCTGGGTAGAGGCCGAGGTCGTGGGGTAGGGGGTACCAGAGCCAACCGCGTAAAAACGATCCTACCACTTTGACACCGGCAGGTCAGAGAAGAGGCGAGAAATCTATTAAGATGGCGGTCGATGAAGCATCTCGCGCATACAGAGAAGGGATGGATGCTGACATTCGTCAACTAATCCAGGAGATGGAGGATAGTGTTATGGAAGAAGATTCTGAGCCAGAAATGGAAGAATGGGGGGATATAGTCCCTGACCCAGGGCACACCAGGGGCAGGATGATCCTATACAGACAAGCCCTACATGTTTACTGGGTCATGAAGCGTTTTCTAGCCAGAACCCTGGAACAGTTGGTGGGAGAGATGGCAGAAATAGCACAAGGTATGCCCAACCTCAAAAAGGACATGAAAAATATGCAAATTATGTTGTTTATGCAAGATAGCAAGCTGGATGAGATCCAACAACATATGATGAAGTTGTCTTCAACCCCTGGTGACTCTGCTGCTGCACCAGCTATTGTGGAATCTGATAAAGAGGATAGAAAGGAATATTTTTTCAACTTCCAGTTTTTACTGGGTTTTTAGCGGCTAGCATTTACTTTTCCTGTGTTTTTATGTTAGTTCGAAACTTGAACAGTGTTTCTAGATGTGAAGTGTATTTAGCATGGATTGAAAGACTAGTAAAATTTTGCTATTGGATGGCATATAACAGACTTAGGTGGCCAACAGACTTGGTTTCCCACATGGGCAAGTTGAGGCCACCAAAATTCTGTATATGGAACAACTTGCTTTATAAATAGAAAAAGAAGGAACTACCGCAGCTTACAAAAAAAAAATGTTTTACTGAAATATAAAGGGAAGGTATCATTCAACTCCCAAAAATAAGCATAAAGAAAGAAATTTACTGAGCAGAAGTGACGGCCTTTCCCTCATTGGGAAAGAAAAAGTTTTCATTGAGACTTTAAAAATCCTGACATTTGTTCTTAGGTACTAATGAAAATATCGATTAGATGGAACTTGAAGATCAATTCGCTCCTTAACCTTCAAAATAAAGATAAGCTTTTATCTCCATCGGCACCTAAAGCAACATGGAAAGTAGAAAGCAATCCTGAAAAGATAAAGATGGGTCAAGTAGTTCAGAGTTTCAAATCAGTTCTAAGTATTAATACTGAGAGTGAATGTAGTGTTGAACCAAAATAACAACCCACGACAAACAATGGTGAACCATAACAGACACAGCATTCCTCATCTTAGTTCCTTGAGGAAATAGTCCAACTCTGGCAACGCCTTGGTTTTCCTAAAAAAAAGTTCAGCCATTGACGTACATATTAAATTTTTGAACCCCACAAATATTTTGAACATAAAAACTAAAGCATTGTCATCAACTATTTCTCAATGGAATGCCTCGTTTTTGTGCCATGGTGTTTTAAGCCATTGTGGCAAAGGACTAACAAGGGGATGTTTTAACATTCCATCTCTATTAGTAAGTGTTGTTAATTTCAATTATACAACCATAAATAGATATAATAATTTACACGTAGTCTAAGAGAACTTACAATTAGTCCAGAAAGTAATGGAAATTTTGGCAAGATTACGATAAAATCCGACATAATTTTTTTAAAATCTGGATTATAGCTATCAAACTTCGGGATTTTGGGTGCCTCAAGGGTTCTTGATGGTGCTGAATCCATTTCCACCATTAAAAAAAGATTCAAACACTCAACATTCTGAATTTTTCAAAAAAAATTGTTAGATTCCAGCAAGAATCTCTTCATTGTGCAAATTTGTGGTGTCGATAGATAATGCCTAACAACTTATCTAGGATGCATGTGTACATCTACGTACAAGTAACAGTACGATCATGATGAAAATAAATTTAAACTTTGGGCAAAAGGTACCATGATCTTCCTTCGTAAAGAGTGACGTCATTAGGATGGTTGCATGGTTACATCTGGTACATGTACCAGTATAATCATTATGCAAAAAACATTATCCCCCTAGCTATTTCCATTCTATTTAGCTTGTTCCAAGGTCTGCAAGGACTCTGCCTTGAACTTTTTTCTACTCTTGCACAATTTTCTTTGGCTCCATTTCTTGCATGTAGAGGAAGGCTCCTGGAGAAAGTCTACTTTTCTTAGATTGGACCTAAGCCAACGTCTCTGGGTAGGTAATGGATATTGCAGTTTAATTATGTTTGTCCTTTCCCATCAGTTAGTTTCACCGAACCTAATCCATGTGTCAATCTCAAGTTCCTTGATATTCTCTTAGTTTGTAAGGGGTTGAGGAATGTTTAGTCTCCCCTTGCTAGATCAGATTCGCTAAGGTCGACAAAGAGGTTATAACCAGGGTGAAACCTCTAGCAGTTACATCCCTATTATTCTCAAGGTTCTCCAAAATTTGCAAGCCCTTACACTATACACTCATTTTGGAATTCGTATAAAGGTTGTTTAGAAGGATCCTTCCAGCCTACCCAGAAGGATCCTTCAGCCTACCCTCTCGGAAAACCTATGGTCAATTATCCTTCAATGCCATTGTTTAATGTTCCTCCATCACCCCTAGTCTATTGACATTATCACAATGCTACTCCCTTGGTTGTCCAACAAGAGATCGAGAAGGAAGAGGGTGAAGCTTGGGCTGAGTGCCAATTTATTTCAAATGAGGAAGTGCTTGCACATGTTGAGAAATGGATTCTAGATATACATACAATGACGACAAGAAACACAAAATATATGTAGGTTGTTGACATATATTGGCAAGTCAAAACTATCATGGGTCTATTTTTATTGGAAAGTTTAGGGGAGCAACAAGAAATTCTTCTCTGCATGGATGAAACCCAATGATAGATGAAGTAGTTGAACACAGAAGTGTCAAAAATGTCTTGTACTTTGGTGAATCTAGAGTTTACAAAATCAAAGGATGACACCAGTTCACATGTTACCATTTAGGTGGACTCCCCCTCTGAAGGATTAGTCATGTTGCTTAATTCTGACAATATGTCTAGTTTATTTTTGTGTCTATTAGTAGAGGTAGGAAGTTTAAAGTTAGCAAGATCGGTCATAGTAGATGTAGCAATAAACATTATTACAATTTCTATTTTCATTATAGATAGATTAAATGGATAGAGGCAATTTTTTTATGTGATTGGTCTAGTTTCCCTAGTGGCAAGCCAGTTACACGGAATTTTATTATGTTATTTTTTTATTTAATATAATATTCTACCTACCTCTTAGCTTACACAAAAAAAAAAAAAAATGAAAGAGAAAAACTGCCTTTGTAAAAACAAAGAAGGGCACCCCTTGCACCCACAGGGATTCCTCTCAATGTTGGCCTTTTCCTATCTTGAAAATAGTTGTTATTGATGTCAAAGGTTTTCAAAATGAAATAGAAAGTTACATAACAAAATAACATATTTCGAGACCTTTCCAATGATATATGACGCGCCTTATGGAAATATTGTTTTTGGAATTTTGATGTCCCATTTAGATACCTTATCTTTAAATACATTTTTAATCCAAATACCTAGCTCAAATGGGAGCTTAATATATATAGTTGGAAAGTGTATTCCAAGATATTTCCAACAGTATATGGTACTCCCTCTAACTCCTTAGGTTGAGGAGAATGATTTTTTAAATATTCATTATATATTATGCCAAGTAAACTTGGGGGTAGTCATAAGTTAGCCTAGCCTATGGTAAAATCAACCCTGCTTTTGGGGGTCATATGCATTATATACATAGGTGTTATGTGGAGGAACCTAGGACTCACTTGCTCAAGCCAATTCAAGTTTTTCTAGCCAAGCGAAGGCGTAGTTTTGAGGTTCATGCCTCATGAACAAATTGAAGTGAAGCCAAGTTGGAGAGTTTTTATGTGGGAAGGGGATTGGGCACAATTTTGGAACGAATTTTGGCCCTAGTTAGAAGGTTAATTTCACAGTTGATATAGAGGTCGAGTTTCAGCCTTGTTGAAGGCAAATTTTAGCCATATTGATGGTTGAACTTCAATCCTATTGAGGTCGAGTTTTAGGTTTGTTCCAGGGGATAAATTCTAGTGTTTGAAGGTCGAATTCCTAGTTTGAAATATGGGTCCTAGAGTTTTGAAGTCCAAATTCAAGTCTAGTTTGAGGTCCAATTTTTGGTGTATTTAAGGTTGATTTCAAGTCTAGCTTTGAGGTTGGTTTCTATTATTTTGAAGGTCAAGTTCAAGACTAGTTTGTGGCCAAAGTTGCAGTATTGTTATAGACCAAATTCTAGTCTCATCTTTGACATGGTCGAGCTTTATTGGAGATATGTTGCAAGGATCTTTGGAGGTCGAGTCTAGTTGGCTAAGGAAATGTTAAGGGGGTTGTTAGCTAAAGTAGTTGTGATGTTAATGTGACAATAGGGCCAATCCCTATTGTGGCAATAGGTTCATTAAGAACGGGAGCTATCATGGAAATTTTTTGTGATAGCCTTCTGGAATGCATAAGGTGAGTATTTAGTGCAAAGGTTGATAGGTTGTAGGAAGTAGGCCTTCAAGGATGTAAATGCATGTTTGGTTCCAAGTGCGTTGAAAATACATATATAGCAAAAAATAAATTAGTGGTGTTCGGTACAAGCTACCAAGTGGGCAAACCTTCCCTTTGAAAATATAATAAGAATAAGAAATGACAGTTGAACAGTGAACAACAAGAGTTGAGGAATTTTAAGTTTCAAATGAGCATACCTGTTTTTGGACAAATACAGAGAACTAACATGTAGGAGATAAAGTCTAAGGAGCTATTCAAGAAGCCTAGTTGAAGAATATAAAGTTAGGTGTACAGGTCAAGGTGTTGTAATCAAGATTGATGGTGCAAACTTGAGGGTTGCATGGTTAGATGACAACCCATGAAATAATTTGTTGAGGACCATAAGTTATTGATGTCAGATCCAAGGAACAACTTGAAGACGTACGTTGGTACCAATTGTTTGTTGTGTTGGTGCAGCTAGGGGGGCTTGGTGTCTCTTATAGGTTGGTGCCTACATTTGTTGAGTTGGTGCTCAACTAGGGGAATGAAATATCTTGTAGGTTTGTGCCTATGAAATTTTTAATTTGGTGCTTAATTTGTACAAGGAAGCTCACAAAATATTTATGAAGAAAAATTGTATAAGTGTTTCTTATGTAAAGATATGTGTTTCATGATTTATGTGCATCAAATGTTTTAAAAGATAAAAATAGTAAAAATAATGAAACAATGATTCACCCCTGCCACCCACCCCCCAGTGTTTCCAACATCCTACGCTCAAGAAGGATGTCAACATCCCTCTTCCATGTCAACTACAACTTATGATGTCCCTCATTGGTTCAATATATTAACTAGTATTTACCCTTTCTATGGGAGGGATTTAATTTTATTATTGTATGCAATATATTTTGTTGCTTCTAACCACCATAGGGATTTCAACAACCTTTTCTCCACCTCTTATTTTAAGACCACCCCACATCCTTACCCATCCAAATTTCCATTTAATGAGGCTCTAAGTGTGATATTTATGGCTCAATATTTTTACTCACTACTTAAGTGATTCATTATTAAGTCATTCCCTCATTTTGTTCCAAAAGTTGTGAACCAATGATCTCCATTTCCTTGCTAGTGTGAGAGTCCTAATCATACAAAGGGTATTTTCCTTTATCATTCATTGGAGATTTTTATTTCACATCATATCAATCATTATGTTTGTATACCGTATATGTATTCTAATATAAAATACACTTTCCCCCATCCACCTCAATTTCCTTTGTTCCTCAACTTACATCATCTCAATAATGATTTAAATGGGGCCTAAGTTTTTCCTTCATCCCATCTAGTGACCCTTTTACAATTCAATGTCTCGAGGACTCCCTATTCTTTAGGAACCAAATCAAAAGAAGGAGGCTCATCCCTTACACAGATCCTAATAGTTGCACAACCATAATCACCAAGGCTTAGCATCATATACATGCCATCCAATTGCTCTTCTTCCTTTTGTTCTATATGCATGGTTAAGGTACCCATATTGTTTGCATCAATTGCAATTAAATGGAATTATCATATGGTCCACAGTTTGTCGTATCCATGTGAACCAACCACAATTCCTATTTCATCTAGAATACCATCCTCTATGTCTATCTCAACACAAACTTATACAACCATCATGATTTTCAAGACCCTTAACTTTTCATCCAGTGCTAGGAATTTTCCAAGTTTGTCCCATATGACCATGAAAATCTCTTCCTTGTATAATCCTTGAAAAACACAAGGAATATTTAGCAAGAGGGTAACCCTACTTACCTTCTCTCCAAAGGGGGGAAAGGGGGCATCCATGTGCTCAGTGACAGCTGAATAAATTTGAGTTTAATTTGTATCCCAACCTGGTTTTATGTTTTGTGTGGTTTAATGCCCAAACCCATCATTAAATATATGACTAATTTTTAAATTCACGCAAAACAAATGATCTATTCTACCAATTATTTTGCACAACTAACACATTAAATAAAATAGCAAGCACACACACAATTAGACATGGTGATTTTTGGTCAAATTGACCTTGGAAAAACCCCACAACCTCTTGGGGAAATCCAGTCTTCTAAGGAGTTTATTTTTCTTCTTTAGAGAAATTTTACAACAAAATTCAACAAGAGATTAAATTATCTCTTCTCTTTTTGAAGAAGCATAATTGAGGTTGTCTTCACAAAGATATTTGAACTGATAATTTTTTGCTCACAGTTAAGTCTCCTACAACAATTATGTTTTCCTCTTCCACTGCTCCTTCAACACTAGAAAGAACTCACAGAACATCCAGAATTTTAGCCTAGAGACATAAGTTTCCACAACAAAAACAAAACCTTCTACTATAGAAACTCTCCTTTTGTCCAAACACTAACTATACTCAATAATACAAGTCAAAGTTCCACATTTAACTGCTTAAGAATCAACCTGATATTTGTTAGAAATAATACTGAGAGGGGGGGGGGGTGAATCAGTATTGTCAAATTCTTTTCAATATATATCTTCCATATTTATACTTTATTCTTCAGATATTAGTTTGTATGTCAGTACCATATAATAATGAGAAAGAATAGGAAAAACAGATAATCACACCAAAGAACACGAGATATAAGGTGGAAACCCAATGTGGGTGAAAACCACCTGCTACAATATGTCTCTATCTTCTTTTAATTAGAAACTTCTTTTACAATGATTTTGTACTGGTGCAGTCCTTTACCATTACGCAGGCTACTACCTGCAGAGAGCTACAACCCTCTCTCGTTTTCCAGCTTCTCCTGGAAGGGAGCTACAACCCCCTTAGCTCTTGTATTAGCTAAGATAATAGTACATAGGTGTTGACCTTCAAAAGGCTACTACCTTCTCTTTCTTCCAGGGACCACGTTTCATAAATTTTCAAACTGGATCCATAACATCAAGTACATGTGCATCACCCAATCTCCTTTAAACAATTAACTTCTGAGAATGTAGCAACCAGAAAATATCACCAGTAACTAGCCACCAATTTAAACCCAGATCTTTGCAGAAACAACTAAAATACAGCTAAAATATATTTCAAGGAAAAAGTCCGCAACTTCACCGAAGGAAACCTGCGGATATCCGCACTTCTGCCGTGATGAGACTATGCAGTGACGCACCTGCTCCGCTGATTCAACTGTGCACCTGTACCTTCTGCTGCGATGCATTCCTCCGCACATGCGCCTTCTGCGACGCTGTGTTCCTCAGCACCTGCGCCTTCTGCTGCAGTGCGTTCCTCCGCACCTGAGCTTTGGATCGCCTGCGGACCTCTGTATGGAGCCAAATTCTCAGTCCTCCAATGTGCCACAGGCTGTCAGATCCACAGATCTAAACATCCACCCAAGAGATGACGACCTATCAACAGATCTGCCTTACACTTTTTAGATTTCACCTTCATATATATCTAGCTTTTTAAATCAATTACCCAAATTTCAAATCTTAAGATATTCAAATTTCACCAGTATCTAGCTAAGAGATCTTCTTTCCTTTTTATAGGCAAGCCCTTATTCAAACCATGGCACAAAACCATTTGAAAATCAATACAAGGGATCCAAACTGGGGTTCAATAATTTAGATCCTATACCACGGACCAAAACCATAAGATCAAAAACATCGGACTAAATACCATGGACCAAACATAAGAAATCCCACGTGTGCGCGCTTCTCTGCATTGGAGTGAGTGAACTGGGGTCCGCACCTTCTGAACAGAGCATCTGCGGGTATGCCTGCACTTCTTGGTCGAAGAACCTGCAGGTCCGTAGCTTCTCTTAGGATCACCTGCGGCTATCTCATATTTTATGATTTTGAGAGCCTGAAAAGATATCTGCCACTTGAGTGAGCTGCCATCAAGTACAACACCTTTTCCAGAGTCATAATGCCAACAATCTCCCCCTTTGAACTTGATGGCAACCTAAAGATCCTCAACGTCATTCTCCCCCTTTGACATCAAGGGAAAAGGGTTATGCTCCCCCTGAGAACATGCTTAAGTATTTGCTCTGTTGATCATGCTCCCCCTGACTATAGACCAGATCTGCAAAAGAAGAATTTCTTCAAGAAGAACCATAATCCACCATATACCATAAATGACGGTGAAAGAGATAGAGACATATTAGCAGCAATATTCAGATCAGCATCCATGTCCTCCTTCCAAAATCTTCTACTATAATGCCAACAATGCATTATATATGCTTCCCCTGAACCTGTGCCATTCGATCTTTGACCAATCCATAAACCAACAAATGTACGCGTATACCCCATATGAAACTCACGTACAAGCAACAGTCTTTGAAACAGATGAGATTCAACAACAAGATGATGCATCAACTACCCCCAACTTTTGCCTGAGGTATTCAAACATTTCCCTGGGCAGAGGTTTGGTGAGAATATCAGCAACTTGTTCCTTAGAAGGAACATACTCCAATTTGACCTTTTGTGCCAATACTTGTTCCCAGAGAAAGTGATACTTGATCGGTATATGCTTGGTTTTTGAATGCATGACTGGGTTCTTTGAAATGCTGATTGCACTTGTATTATCACATAAGATGGAGATAGGTGGCGTACAAGTGATTTGAAAATCCTGCAAGGTCTGCATCATCCAAAGAAGTTGAGTGCAGCAAGATGCAGCAGCCACATATTCGACTTCAGCTATAGATAGAGCAATCGAACTCTGTTTCTTGCTGAACCAAGATACTAATCTGGAACCCATAAAGAATGCACGACCACTTGTGCTCTTTCTGTCATCCATGCTTCCAGCCCAATCTGCATCTATATAAGCATGAAGAGTGAGATCTGTATTTCTAGGATACCATAAGCCATAGTTTTGAGTTCCTTGAAGATACTTGAAAATTCTCTTCACTGCCTGAAGATGAGTCTCCTTTGGATTTGCCTGATATCTTCCAACTATTCCCACTGCATGCATGCTGTCTGGTCTGGTACCTGTCAAATAAATCATAGATCTATAGTTTGGCTGATGCACTGCTGCTGATTCATCATTTGCACTAAGTCTGCATCCTATAACCATGGGGGTACATACTGGTTTTGCATCTTCCATGCCATATTTCTTTAGGATCTATTTGAGATACTTGGTTTGAGACAAAAAAATACCATCTTCATTTTGTTGGATTTGCAAACCAAGAAAATATGTCAGTTCTCCAAGCAAAGACATCTCGAATTCTTTCTGCATCACTAAGGCAAAGCTTTGACTCATAGCTTCTTCATTGCTGCCAAAGATAATATCATCTACATACACAACAAGTATTAGCAATTTGTCATTTTCAATTTTTATATAAAGATTGCTGTCTGCTGATCCTTTT